>JAMJFZ010000116.1:5427500-5685000 GCA_026225945.1 Cricetomys ansorgei
GGCAGGCCCCTGTGTCTGCTCTCTTATGTGTGAGCTCAGAAGCTCCCATCCAGCTCTGACCCCCAGTAACCTTCATCATCATCTGCTCAGCATCCCGCCTTCTTCACCTTCCTCCCACAGCACTGCAGGTCGAGGGAGGGCAAGGCCTCTTGTTTGTACATAGAGCTTCTGGAGATGAGACCAATGCAGAAGAGACTTAGAGCCTAGCTGACTGGAGGGTGGAGCTGGCGGGAACTCAGAGTGACATGGTCCACGGCTGCAGCTGTGGCCACAGTGACACTGGGAGGACCAGGACCCAACCCCCAGCTTCCTTACACATCTCTCTACACATCACGGTTGGTGCAAAAGGCACACTTTCAGCAGTCATCCAAAGCTTTAAAAAATTGTCCTACCTGGATCCCTTAACATGGAAGCTAATACTTATGATCACGAGGTTGTAAGACCTCTGGTTCCAAGTCCTTTGCCAACTGAAGCCCACAGATAACACACAGCTTTCTTATTACCAATCCATCCCATGAACCTGGAAACCAGAGGCCATAACTGGGGTACTCAAAATCAAAGGCTTCCCAAGTCAGCACACACAGTGCCTGGGGACAAGCTCCCTACCCAGCACACACAGCGCCTTGGGACAAGCGCTCTGTCCTGTTAGTGTCAGCTGTGGAGTCACACTTTCATCCGTGTTTGTAGCTCTGCCAGATCCTAATGTGAACCCATGGAAGCTGAAGAACTGTCCTATGTACCTGCAGAATTTCAACACCACTGCTATAAATAGCACATGGCTTACAACCCAAGTAGTTACATGTGTGTTGTTCATGGATGTGCGTATGTATGCATGTGTATGTGTGCATGAGTATGTATATGTATGTGTATATGTTTGTATGGCATGTACAGAATATATGTGTGTGTGTGTGTATGTGTGTATATGTGTATGGTGTATGTGTGTGTGTGTGTGTGTGTGTATATGTGTATGGTGTGTGTGTGTGTGTGTATGGTGTGTGTGTGTGTGTGTGTGTGTGTGTGAACATTCACAGGTATGCATAGTATACAGAAGCCAAAGGAAGACATCTGATATCTCCCTCTATCCTTCTGCACCTTACTGAAGCTCACCGAGGTCTCTCGCTGAGATTGAAGCTCAGTCCCAGCAAGGCTGGCCACCCAGCGAGCTACCAATACTCACATGTCTCTGCACTCCCAGCAGTGGGACTATATGCACAGTCAGACCTGATTTGTTTGCTTTTGTTTTTGTTTTGTTTTGTTTTCTTACCTGTGTGCTAGGAATTGAATGCCGGCCCTCTCGCTTCCATAAACACTCTCACTCATGGAGCTATCTCATAGCCCTACGTGTGTTTTGTTTATCTTAATATAAAATTCAACTTCCCATGTATATATGAAATACTCTTTAAGATTAAAATAATTCATTCAAACTAGCTAAGCCAATAACATAAAATGTTTTGAAGATGTGTTCACAGAGAAAAACACCTCTCAATATGCCTCCAACTCACACTGCAGAATACCAACATCCTCTTCGGAGGTGACTCAGAGCTTGTAGCCAATCTGTCCAGACTCATTTAACCCCCTTGAAAAACTCACACAAGCTATCCAGGAATTAGCTCTTACAATTTTAAATCCTATTAAGAACTGATCGCGCTTGCTCACACCTACAATACCAGCGCTGAGAAGGCTGGGGCAGGAGGGTTACAAGTTTAAAACCAGCCACATAACAACTTCCAGGCTAACTACAGAAGAGCCTGTCTCAAAAATAGAATATTTTAAAACACAGCACACCAACAGTGCAGGGGCTGTTCTGGATCTGGAGCCTGTGTGCACCGGAGCTGCTCTCTGCGCTCCAGCCCCAGCAGCGTTTGTAGGAAAGCTACCGTCAGCTGGACAGTAACACGGCTGTTTGGTTCCCCCCACGGGAAGCAGCAATGCCAATGCCAGTCTGAAGACAGTGATATGGTGATGCCATCAGTCAGGGCTCTCTACCCTGGGTGGGAGAAGATCCTTCCTCCATGGCTGGCCTTTACCACAGAGGGTTTGCCACTCTTCGGCTTGGCCTCCAGATGGCTGCCTAGATGCCCACAGTTAATCCTCCTGACCTTCTGTAATCTGAGACGATGAGATCCCAGTGCTGAGCGTGCTGGAGGCTTATCAAGTAAACTGCCTTATCCTAATCCAGAATGGAAGAAAACTTCCACCGAGCGGCAGCCAATGGGAATCTGCACTGTTCTCCCCAGTGACTTGTCATCCTTGCTTTTTCAAGGGAGACACTGCTCCTAATCAGCACAGGACCCCTCCCTGTGCTGTCTGAGTATCTGTATCCGTATCTCAAGATCTGTCTGAGCATGCCCTGATCCCAACACAGTTCAGGGCACTCACAGACCCACAGCCACCACTTCAACCCCAGCACATACCCGACTGGTCCAGACAGTCATCTCCAAAACCAACACTGGCAAAGAAACAACTCATTGCAACATTCTCCCAGAAAACAGAGTGAGAGGAGATGGCACTGGTCGCCATCCAGTTGATAGCCTGTGAAACAGCCAGCATTTGGGACAGATAAAGAAAAGGCCCCACCATCAGAATACCCAACAGGTAGACATCCAGCAGTTGAGTGCCAAAGGGAATGCTCCCTGGTGCAGTGGCCATGCATGGCTGTTTCTGCAGCCTCCCTCCCTGAGCCAGAGGCTGCACCCCACTGGAGGAGGAGTGAGCCTTTGGTCTCTTCCACACCCGCTCACTGACATGCAAGGCCTCTGGGCCTTCAAAGGGCAGGAACAGCAGGCAAGTCATCTGTGGCGCATGCTCCCTCTGTTGTGGCCATCGCTCATGCTGCCTCCACCCACTCAGTGACTCTTGTGCTGACCGCCCGCATCTCATTCAGCTTTAAAGACATCACAACAAGGTCCGAGATTTGAGGGATGTACCTGACTCTCTCTCCCCTCCAGTGGTGATGGAATCTGATCGGCAAAACCAATCTTCCCTGGATCACCCATAAAGGCACTAACCTCATCCACGTTCTCAAAAGCGTTGATGACGTCATATGGCAAACAGGACAGAAGGTCGATCACAAACCATGTCTTCAGGTAGTTCATGCGGATAAGTTTGGGGTCAGAGATCACTTCCCCCGCTGGCCCGACAAAGGTGGTGTGAAAATTCAGAACAATGTCCACCAAAAAGATGACATCCACGATGCTGTCCACCACCAGCCAGGCCACATTATTCTGCCTGGTTTTAAAGGAGACGTTGTAAGGGACCAGGATAGCTGTGTAGAAGGTCAGGATCAAGATGATCCAATCCCACGTGGTCTTAAAGACACAATAGTGTAAGATGATGTGAGGGGGTGTCTTTGGCGCCTCTTGCTTGTACTGGGGAAGGATGTCTGAGCCCAGCTGCAGGACCTGTACAGAAAACATGACCAAGAGCGACAGTTAGGATTTAACAGACGCATCTCCAGTTGGTATCTGCCAATGGCAAACACTTCGAACAGATCATTAGCTACAAAAGCAGATGCTGGAGGAGAATGGGAGAATTGTGTGAACATGGTAACATACTGATCATATTGAAATGACAACAGGCTGCCTGTAAGCTGAGCAGTGTGCTGAACACTGCAAATGCATTTATTGCCTTGCTCGTTTCTAAACACAACCTTGTTTGTTTGGTCCCCTCTAGCCAATTTTATATGTGACAGGTGAGAGGCTGAGCAGGAGAATTAAGCAACTTTGTTCAACCAATATTTATATATTTATTGTTCAGGCCAGGAACAGTGTGCTGTAGGCCCTGTAGGCATCTGCAACGAAGAAAGAACACTGCTTTCTTGGAGGGCAGTCTCACAGACACACGGAGGATCGCTGCAAACTGTGATAAGGGATGATTTGGTCCGAGAAAGGGGAGGGGGAAAGTTTGAGGTCATCTTGACCCCACAGTGTGTTTGAGGCCAATCTGAAGCACATGAGACCGTGCCCCTCCCTCAAAAGGAGAGCTTGAGCTAAAAGAACAAAGCAAGATAAAATCTAAGAAGAATTGCTTCCGAAAAGAAGGGTATGGACAAAGACACAGCAGGACGCTCCCTTGACTTTGTACCGCAGGTGTGTCCAGTCTTAGAATGGAAGAAGAAATACCAAGGCACCAAGACAAAGCCACTCTCCACACAAAGACCCTTCTCCAGGTGAAGCACTGGGCACCACACAGCCCCCAAAGGCAGAAAGCCCCAGAAAATGCTGCTGCTACTTCTGCTGCTGCTGCTGCTGCCAACGCTGGCTGTAAAACTACTGCTCCCTGTACCTTCTCGGAGCAGCAATGGTGCTCTTGGAAGCCTGCAGGGTGACTTGTTCAGAGGAGGGAGCCTGAGCTTCCACCATACCCCAGCAGTATGAAGTTGCCCTGGTACCCACAACCCAGGCATCAGTGTAAGAAGAGTAGGAACGAGGAACCACCCTTGTCACCTCACAGGAAGGGGCACCCCAACAGGAACAAAGGCACATACTTGTGATCCCAGAAGGCCAAGGCAGGAGGGTCATGGTAAGTTCGAGGCTAACCTGGGCTAATAGTGTATCCCTCAGTGTTAGTAAAGACAAGCTGGACAGACACTTGGACACCTGTCCCTTGCTATATAAGTGTCACAGGAAAGCCACCCCAAACCAAAACTCTAAGGCAGATACAAAGACAATATTCAAAATGTCCAGGTCCACAAATACCATGCATTATACAAAGAACCACAGAAATAGCAAACTAAGTGAAAAGCAGTTAATCAGCAGATGCCAGCACCAAAAACGGCAGAGACAACAGAAGCATCCGACACAAGACTTCTCGCACAAGCTTGAAAACAAATGGAAACGCAGCGAGTCCTGGAATAGAAAAAGCAGGTACAAAGAAGAGCCAAATGGAAGCTTCAGATCCCCAATACAGTAACCAATTAAAAAAAAAAATCCAGCAGGTGGACAGCCTCAGCAGCAGAAGCTCAGAGAGACAGAGGAGGAAGATAAGGCACAGCTAGAATCACCCTGCAGTTCCTAGTCTGTGACAGCGGTGCCCACTGCCACCCAGAGAGAAGGGCACAGGGTTACCCTGATGACGAGGTAAAAAAGAGGATGAAGCCACAGGAAGGAGATGATCCTCATGTGAACACACCAAAAAGAGTTTTAGAGTGCACAAAGCAAACGCTTAATGGGAATGAAGGGGAAACGTATGCATGGCACCTTACAATGGAAGATGTAGCTCAGTGGTAGAGAGCTTGCATAAGACCTTGGGTTCCATCCTCCACATGAAGGAAAGGAGGAGGGAGGAAAGGAAGCAAAGGAAGAGGGAGAAAGAGGGAATTCACAAGGACATAGCAGAATATACAGTCTCTTTCTTCAAAGGTACATAGAGCATTATCGGGAGAGCCGTATGCTAGTCCATCAGACAAACCCCAAAGGCTTAACAGAAGTAAAACACACAGCATCTGTTCCCCACCTACGCACACACTGTACATCAATCATGGAAAGACAGCAGGAAAATACTCAAACACTTGAAAACTAAACAGTGCATTTTTTAATAATCCATGGGTCAAAGAGGAAGGACCAAGAGACGATTTAAAACATACTGAATTCAATGGGAATGAAACTCAGTGCATCAGAACTGTGGAATGCTGCTGAGACGGAACTGAAAGGGAAACGTGCTGAGATAAAAACCAGAGTCTCTCCCAGTAATCCAACCTCTCACCTCAAGAACCTCTGTAAAGAACAAGCTAGAACAAAGCAAGCAGGGGAAATCATGAACAGCAGAGTCTGTGGAAGCCAAAGCAAAAGAAGAGAGAATAGCCAGCATTGTTTTGGTCTTCTTTTTTTCCAAGAAAGGATTTCTCTTTTGTAACTCTAGTTGTCCTGGAACTCACTCTGTGGACCAGGTTGGCCTTGAACTCACAGAGATCCACCTGCCTCTGCCTCCGGAGTGCTGGAATTAAAGGCATGCACCACCACCCAGCTAGTCAATGGTTTTTAAAAGATTAACAAAATAACACTGGGACTGGGGAGTTGAACTATAGCTCAGTGATTAAAGCCTTGGCATCATCCCTAGCACCAAAATACAAAATAAAAACAGCATAAGCTGTCAAAGGAAAGCAAATGACCAATGAAAGGAGTCAGAGATTACCACTGCAACTCCAGAGACGAGAGACAGCAAGGGGCAGCAGTAACAACTCAGAAGCTTTGACACATGGGTCCCCAAAGACACAGAGTGTGGCAGCTTGCAGCCAGAACCAAGGACAAGGATCCCCCAAAGACACACAGTGTGGCAGCTCGCAGCCAGAACCAAGGGGACATTCTCGCTGTTAACGCTCTCAAAGCAGAACTCTGAAGGCCCCAGGTGGATAACACCTCCAAGTCTAGATGAATCCACTGCAGTTTTACACAATTCCTTGCAGAAAATAGAGGTGGAAGGGACACTTACGAATTCATTCTGTGCTGTAGTGTTACCTTAATTCCCAAACCAAAGGCAGCACAGAAAACCACAAATATCCCTTATAAACATATATGCAAAAGTCCTTCACAGCTGGCAGAAGAGAGCGGCTAGAAGTATTCAAAAATGAGTTACTATAGCAGTCTATTCCAAGAATGCAAACTAATTCAATATTTGAAAAAAATCAGTGATTGATAAAATTCAGTACCCATTCATGATATTAAAAAAAAAAAAAAAAAAAAAAAAAAAGCCCTGGCAATAGGAATATGGAGGAATTTCTAAAGCTTGACAAAGGGAAGGAAGAAAAGGACAGGGATGCAGAAGGAAGATGGGAAAAAGAAAGATGGAGGGAAGGAAGGAAGGAAGGAGGAAGGCTGAGAGGAAGGAAGGGAAGGAAGGAAGGCCCTGTGACCTACAGTGACCCTACTTTACGACGAAACCCCAAGTTTTCTACATTATGATGAAAACCCCATCATCGTGAGGAAAAGACATCAGCTCTCATTCTTGCTGGGCGCCATCTCGCCTCCACAGTAAAGCAAAATGGGAAAGAAACAGCCATCCAGATCAGAAAGGAAGCCACACAGCTAGCCCATTTACAAAGACTGCCGTGGCCTCTACAGAGCTTCTCTGAGAATCCACAGAGAAACCTGCGGGACAAACAGGGCTGCCGACAAGTTCAACAAGGGAAACACACAAAAGTGCCTGCATTCCTGCACCACAGACATGGACACCAAAATGCTGCGCTTCCATTTATAACCCGCTGAAAAACATATAGGGGTAAATATAGAAAGCGTGTCACACTCAAAGGTTGAAAACAACATGCTGATGAAGTCCAGCCAAGAAACGAAGAGACACTGTGCTCAGAACTTGGAAGACCCAACACACTAAAGATATCCATTCCCCCCCAAATGGACATCTACGCTTAGCAAAGTTCCTATCAAAATGCTAGTGAGAATCTTTGTAGACGCATATGCTCAAAAAATATCCTAACGTCGTGTGGAAGGGCAAAAGAATGTAAATGCCTGAAGCAATTTTCAGTAAGAATGAAGTAATTAAAACTCGACAAATTATATACATTAAAACATGAATATTTCTTAGTTTTGTTTATCTCCCTTTGTGGGGGGGGGTCATTACTTGAATATCAATTATACTTCAGTAAAGAAGAAAGTGGTGGCGGGGGTTGGTACAGTTGATTTCAAGACAACTACAGCTACAGGAATTAAGACTGGGCTGTCAGCAGATCAACAGAGGACCCAGAGAGAGGCCCGTGCAAACAGGCCCAAGTGACTTTCACACATGGGCCATATGCATACTCACAGGCCAAAAAAACAACCCTTACCTACGCTTCACACCTGAAAATGAACTCGGACGTCACTGGCTGCAGGAGAAAATGTGTGTGGAAAGCTTTAGGGTCTCAGACTCAGTGGCAAAACCATGATCCATTAAATGGAGAACAGACACACTAGACTTTACAAGGAAGAAAAAACAGGCACAATCAGGAGGAAACATCTGCAAGCAGCAATAACAAAGACCTGGTGTGCAGAACACACAATACAGCACATCACCTCAATTCAAGAAGAGAAAAACAATCCAATCAGAAAACATGGAGAGGGCATGAACCAGCCTGTGATGGTTGGAACAAGGATGGCCCCAACAGGCCCATAGATTTGAATGCTTAGTCACCAGGGAGTGGCACTATTTGAAAAGGATTAGGAGGTGTGGCCTTTTTGGAGGAGCTACGTCATTGGGGGTGGGCTTTGAGGTCTCAAATCCCCAAGCCAGGCCCAGTGGCATTGTCTTCCTGCTGCCTATGGATCCAGATGTAGCATTCTCAGCTAATCTCTAGCACCATGTCTGACTGCATACCATCATGTTCCCTGGCAGGATAATAAAGGACTGAACCTCTGAAACTGCAAGCCAGCTCTAACTATGTCTTCTTCTCTGAGTTGCCATGGTCGTGGTGTCTCTTCACAGCAACAGAATTCTGACTCACAACCTTTCACCCTGAAGGATTTACAGAGAGCAAATGAGCACATTCGCCACTAGGGAAACACAGACAACCATAGGAGACACTCCTGACACAGCTAGGACACAGTTGAGGTGAAAGGCCGTGTGGGGCACAAAACAACAGGAGGAAAGGAAATGACCGGACCTCACATGTACAGTGGGAATGTAAAATGGAAAGGTGTCCTGGAAGAGTGTGGCAGGCTGTGGCACCCAGTGAGCAACCATCATGTGCCTGAGTAACCCCACTCCTAAGCTAAGTCCAAAATATGCTCATGTGAAAACCTATGCAAGAACATTTATATACACATCACTCATCATAGACAAACATTAGCAATACTCCAGGTTGCCTTCAGTGGACACAGGGTTAAGCAAACCATAATACATATACACCAGGAAGCTTCAATCAGCAGCACAAACATGTACATTATAGATACAGGTATTCCCTACCTGACTCTCAGAGTAAAACCACTACATGGTTTATATACCTTTAGTGTGCATATGTGGATGGATCTATGTGCTAGGGTATGTGTGTTTGTATGTGCATGTGTGTGCGTGTGTGCACTGCGTGTGCATGAGTGTGTATGTGTGCATGTATGTGTATGCATGCATCGTGTGTGTGCATGCTTGTGTGTGTGTGAATGTGTGCATGCTTGTGTGTGTGTGAATGTGTGCATGTGTGTGCGTGTGTGTGTGCATGCACTGTGTGTACGCACTTGTGTGTGCGTGTGTGCTCACATGTGCATGTGTGTGTGTGTGTGTGTGTGCTGGCCAGCCCTAGGGTCTACGTGTCTGCATCTCCTGGCACTGGGATTCTAAGTGCACACCCATGTTTTCACATGTCCTCATACTTTTGAAGCTGTCACTTTACACCATCACCCAGTCCTTATTACAGGTTTATGATGCCGTTTATATAACAACTCGAGATAACAAAATTATTAAAATAGCACAATCAGCGGCTGCCAGGGATGAAGAAGGGGTGAGAGGTGAAGGAAGTGGGCATATGGGCTCATTTAGTTCTATTATTCTGAACTGTCTGTGAATAGTTAGCGACCTCAAATAAGTTTAATTTTTAAATACCAACCAAATGTAGGTGATTTATGAGTGTCAGGAAGAAAGGGTCCCATGAATCCAGCTAAGGGAGAGGCAGGTGGAAAGGGAGATGAAGCTTTAGGGTTTGTTGTGTTTTTCAAGTCACAGTCTGGGCTATATACTACTCGGCTAGAACTCTTAAGAATCCAGCAGCAAGCAGCCACATGCTGCTTGCAAACCAAAGCCACCTAGCGCTCCTTAGTTCTGGGTAACAAACCCTCAGGAGATGTCCTTTCTGAGAGAAGTGGCTGCGCCTGTCACAGTTTGATAAAATCCACTATTATTCTGGAATGGATTTTCCATCCTAAGTCTTCCCAGGGAACTATTAGGCCCTGCCTGAGTGAGGCCTGGGTCAATGGTACCTTCCCATCTCTCCACGGTGCTCGGCTGACCATGTTTTCCTCCTGCAGCAATCCCTACATGGTTCTCAAGAGGAATTGATAGAGCACTAAGGAAAGTGGGGGGGTTGATGGAAAATTATATTCGGTCCTCTCTTCCCATCTCTGTGATTCAGCCTCTCACACTTTAACTACAGGGTACCAGTGTTCTCCAAGAAGATTTGGGTACTAGTGCTTTTTTATCTTTTGTCCATCTTTCATGTGTGTGCAATTTGCATGTGTGTGTGCATGTTTTTGCATGTTTGTGGATACACATGTGTGGGCAGTGTGAATGTGGATGTGGAGACCCACGGTTGGTATCAGGAACCAACCTTGCTCACTGATGCAGAGTCTCAGTCAAAGCCAGCGCTCACAGACAACTATTCTCTGCAGTCAGTCCCTTTGCTCCTCTGCCTTCCAGGGCTGGAGCACAGGCAGGCAGGCTGCCACACACACAGCATTTACATGGGTTCCTGGGGACTAGAAAGCATACACTTTGACTGCGAAGCCATCTGCCCAGCAAAAGTGAAACATTCTCTTTACAAGTCTACGGAGAAAGCTATGAAAGACAGATGCATAAGAACAGATCCTGGACTCTGACTTAAGCTCCTGCATATGTCACTCTGCAGTGAGCTCTTAGCATCATCATGACATTGTGGAAAACAGAAATAACGTAGCATTCTGCAGAGCAAGCACTTTATTTACAGAAAATCAATACCCTTGAGAAAATTTCCTGACCAAGAGACCATTTTGCATCCAGTAAACTATCTCGCTACAATGAGCATTTATAGTAAATATGGTGACAAGCGACTGATTATTCATATTGATCAGAAAAGATCCCCATGAGATCGACACCTTCCTCCTCAGGAAGTGCTCATAGCAATGATTCCCTGCAGGAGGTCCAGCAACAGCTTTGCTCCATCAAACACCTGATTCAGTATGTCATTATCTGGAGGGAGTGGGGCTTACAGGATGGGGAGACAATAAATCTATAATGTGCCTCCTGTACAAGCATGAGACCTGAGTTCAGAGCCTAAAACCCTCACAGGAAAGTCAAGCCTGGTGGTCGGTGCTGGAGAGAAGACGGGAAACCTCTGAGGCTTACTGGCCGGACAGAATCGCCTACACAGAGCAAAGCCAATGAGAGAGCCTGTCAGAAATGAAGTGGATGTACCTTATGGATGACAACTGAGGTTGACCTCCAGCCTTCACACACACACATACACACATATACACATAAATACACATATATACATAAATACACACATACACACACATACACACACAAACACACATACATATACACACAAACACACACATACACACAAACACACACATACATACACACACGCGCACACACATACACACACATACATATACACAGACATACACACACACTTACACATACATACACATAAACACACACACATACATATTCACATACACATATATACATACACACACATATACACTAGCATACACACACATACATACATACACACACATATACACATACACACACAACACACACACACAGAGGGGTGAGGGAGACAGGAAGATAGAGAGACAGACAGAGAGACAGGGCTTATGTCCTCCAAAGGGCCACATGCTTGGGCTCAGAGTCAGAGCAAGTCTGATACAGACCTTGCCCAGCTCCAAGTGTATGCCCTGGTTCCGGGCTCAGTGCTCTTCACAAGCTTGGCAGAAGAACTGAGCTTCACTCGGTGTACAGAAAGGAGACTGTGGAAGAATGCGCTGGTCTACAGGTCCTGGCATATAACACAGTGTTCTTGCCCACTTCTCTTCTGCCCGCTGCTGAGCAGGTGTTTCTAGTCTCTTCCTTTGGTTAGCCTTGTACAACTGCAGTTTGGAGAGGCAGAGAGCTTGGCCTTCTACACACGTGTCCTATCCCAGTTAGGGTAACTATTCCGTGATGAAACACCATGACCAAAGTAAATTGGGGAGGAAATGGTTTACTTGTCTTACACTTTCATATTGCTGTTTATCACTGAAGAAGTCGGGCCAGGAACTCAAACAAGGCAGGAACCTGGAAGCAGGAACTGATGCACAGGGCATGGAGGAGTGCTGCTTACTGGATTGCTCCCCATGGCTTGCTCAGCCTGCTTTCTTATAGCACCCAGGACCACCTGCCCAGGAACAGCACCACCCACAATGGGCTGGGCCCTCCCCCATCAATCACTGATTTAAAAAATGTCCTACATGGCTGCTTACAGCCCAATGCTATGGATGCAAGCTGACATAAAACTACCCAGCATACTTCCTGTTCTATCCTTCAGCCAGGCTGAGTTCCCCACAGAAGCTTTCCTCCTAGTGTAGTGTCACTGGTTCATGCTCCCCACCATCTTCTCTGAAGGACATCCAAGCAAGGTGGGTGCTCTCCATTGGCCTGTACTACCCGGGCTGGGGATGCTCTCCATCAACACCAATTCTACGAGGAAATAGCTTCCAAAGAAAAGCCATACCGGTGCACCGGCCACGTTTCCATAGTGTTCTTCCTCCCAAAGTCCTCTGTTGCATTTTTAAATCCTACAGTCAGCCTGTGAGAGTCCTATGGACGGGGAAGCAGAGGCTCGGTGTAATGGAGGAGAAATGACTAACCTAAGTCACGACAGGGCTGAGTAAGCAGAGGGGGTGGGAGTGGGAGGCAGGCTGCCGTCTCTGAGTACCGAGAGTCACCACGACTCTGTGTGTACAGCACCTCCAGTAGGACAGTGGCACACACGCAGGTCTCCTGAATCCCCAGAGGCAGGAAAGCCTTTCACTTACTTACAGGCAACAAAGGTAAATGGTTTGCTCACAGCCTTACTGCGTATACAGACACGACATTAGCTCCAAATCCAGTTTCCTGATTCAGTATTAGTCTTCTATAGTACGCCAACTCCGGTTGGTTTGACTTATCCTTAGGGATGATACAATGTATCATTCTGCCATCTAAGAAACCCTGGCTCGGAGGTGAAGGAGCCATCCATCTCCCAGTGCTGACCTTCTCCAGAACTTCCCATTAAGGTCCTACATCATTGTGGATGTGATTTTTAAAAAAAAATATCCTGACCAAAAGCTACATAAGGGCTCATGGGGCCCTTATACCCCAGGCTATGTCCACCGCAGCAGAGAAGCCAAGGTGCTTAAAGCAGCTGCTCATCCCATGTCCACAGCCCAGAGCAGAGAAACAAATGCGTCCTTGCTGCTTGCTTGCTCTCTTCCAGCTTTGTCTTCTCTTACACAATACAGGAGGCCTTCTCTATCAATTAACAATCAAAGGAACATCCCATAGACGTGCCTGCAGACCAACCTGATTATTCTTCATCTGAAAGGTTGTGACAAATTAACAATTGAAACTAACCATCAGTTCCAAACCAGCGAAACTGGCCTGAGTCTGTCCCCTTTAAGAATCCTCAGCCCACAACATCATGCTGAGTGGCTTTGATGATTTGGACAGGAAGCTGTGATTTCTTACTCTAAGCTCCTAAGGCTTTTAGCACTCCTCACTTTGGTTCATGGTATTGGCTAAAAGCTGAACTACAAGAGACCCTGCATCATCCAGCAGTCACCTTCTACAAAATGGCCTCCACCATCCCCCCTCCCCTGCTTCAGTAAAGTCTGTGTCCTCCCTGATTTCTCCTGTTTTGAGCCTCACCTTCTCCCCAACTCTAGGGTTCTACCCCATGCCTCCTTTGATCTCCTCTTTCCCTTAACCTCTCTGTGGTTCTTTCCATCCCATCTTTAGACGCAGATCAACTCTGTTTCTTGCTGCTTCCCTTTGGAGCCAGACTTTTTAAGAGAAGTCAGAGCCTTCACTTTTTGGCCTCAAGTACCATCCTTGGATCTTCTCTACCACTGCCTTCGGCCTCTAGAGACTGTCAAGGTCGCCAGCAATCTCCATGTTGCTGAACGTACTGGATTCTCCCGTCATCTTATCTCTCTCATCTCCCTCTCACTGGCATTTTAGAGATTTTTTCTCTTCTCTGTTGTTTAAAGGGGTGTGTGTGTGCGTGTGTGTGTGTGTGTGAGCAGAATAGGTGTACACAATGTATATGCATGTGGAGTCCCAGAGTTTCTGTTGAGTGTCTTGCTCAATTGTTCTCCACTTTTAACCCAGAGCTCACCAGCTGGCTAGTTACAGCCAGCTGGTTTGCCCCAGGGACTCTCCGACTCTGCCTCCTGAGTTCTGGGATTATAGGCAGCCACCATGCCAGCTCGGTTTTTACATTGGTTCTGGGGATCCGAACTCTGATCCTCACTTGCACAGCAAGCACTTTATCCTCTGAACCACCTCGCCCACCCATACTTCTTCCTTCTTGAAATACTCTCTGCTTGGCCTCCTCTCCACTCTGCAACTCTAGTACCGCAAAGATGTGCAGCTCAGTTCTTGCTTTATGAGAACTAATCTATCAGCAAACGCTGTTGCCTCTGTCACGTGACTCAGGATCCATTCACACTGCTCCCGTTTATCCCAGGCGCTATTCTCTCTGAAGACTCAAAGTGTATAATTCAGTATAGTCAGCTACGTACACGTTTATGGTAGATCCCAGGAGTCCCGTAACTGAAACCTTGCTTCTGTTGGCTGACCCTTTCCACCCACTGCCCTCCCCGAAGCCCCTAGAAGCCAGCCTTCTATTCTCTGATCCTTTGAGCTTGGCTATTTTAGGTTTCTCATACAAGTCCAACCATATAGTGGTTTTCCTCTGTGCGACTTGTTTCAAGTTCACCTGTGTTATTGCAAATGGCAGGATTTAACGATCCTTTAACAACATTCTACTGTAGGTGTAAGTCTATAGTCAAGTATTGCTTCCATGCCTTGGCTGTTGTGAACAATCTGCAGTGAGCACAGGGATGCAGGCAGCTCCTCGAGATCCTGATTTCAATTCCCTGCTGTAATTCTTGACAAAGTATAATCTCACGAATGCTCTTAGAACACTATAATAAATATGACATAGACAAGAGAGACTATGTTACACATTACAGGTGCTCCCATGGAGAAATAAAAACCAGTCAGAGTGGGCCATTTAGCCTCAGGAAGGTTTCCAAGGGTGCGTGCTTCTGGGGGTGGGGTATTTTACGGTTACCATTTCCTGGGTGTTTGTGTAAGCCCCACCAGGAATGGGCAAGCCCTTTATATTAACACCTACACCTGCATGAGGTGCCCTCTATAATCAAGAAGAAACTAAGATGTGGAACAGTACATGAATTTTTCCCAAACCAAAAGGTTTTAAGTTGTGCAGCCAGCATGGAAACCCTTGTCAAGGTGAACTCCAGGGTAAAATTTTCAATGCTTTTGTCCCCAAGCCAGGGTCTAGGTTGTGCTCTTTAATACAGGTTAGTCTTTACTGAGTCGTGTAAGGTAGGCGTTTGCCTTCACTTTATAAACAAACTTTTTTTTTTTCATGGAGGATAAACATAAAGCCAATTAAGTGTAGAAACTATGACAGAAAGAAACCCAGGTCTAAAGGGCAGGATTCAAAACACCATCAACTAAGCCAGCCAGAACTGGTGGAAAATTATTCAAGCCACATACATGAGTCTCATGCATTTTACATGGTTTAGCTGCCACATAAAAAGAAGTAACCGAAAACAGATAAAATTATAATAAGCATTCATTCTAATAAGGCAGTACTTCCAAAAATGTTATCTCAACACTAAATCAGCAAAATGACTGGTGAGACTTATTTTACATTCTTTCATGTTAAATTTGTGTTTATTTCACAGCTATGATACCTTTCAATTCAGGGGTACCTCATCTCCTTTACTCGGTGGTAATCTTCTTTACAGGTGGTCAATGGCCGGCCCCTGGACTCTAAATCGAGGAGCAAGACTACACTACAGGGACATCCTAAACTAGGCTCATCACACGAAGGCATTTGCTCAGAAGTAGATTTGTAATGGATGAAAATATACATAGTCGGATTAAAAGTGTACTCTTTGAGGTTGAAGGACAAGGGGAGAGAGAGGAAAATTGGGGGGCATCTTGGGACCCCATTTGAGAGGATCCATAAACACAGTGAGTTGGTCATGATGCCGTCTCTCCAGGCCCATCCTTGAGCCTCAGCCCAGGAACCCTGACCTGGATCTCACTGGTGATCAAACTTCAGCAAGGCGAGGCCTCTGGGCCTTAGTTTCCCCATCTGAACAGTAAAACTAATGCTGATTACACAGAGCAGTACCACACAGATCAAATCAGAGCAGAGAGCAGGTGTGGGTGCTTCTGCGTTGTCTTATGAATACGGAAATGATATTTGAAAACTAATGCTTTAGACAACTAAGAAAAACATCGTTCAGGAGATCCTGAATGGGAATCAGGGAAGTTCCAACAGTCAGTTCACGGTATGTGGGATCTTCTAGACATACATCCTTCCAACGTAAACTGCAGTGATGCAGAAAGCTCTCAACTTCCTCTAGAACCAGGGGCTTGGGGCCGATAGCTGCAGAATTGAAATAGGTCTCATAAAGTCGATATATTGAAGGGGGGAAAAAAGAGCCCTGCAGAATCTATGGACCCTCTGTTCTAATAATGGCCATGACAAGTTCCCCCAAGGAACTGACGGTTTAGAATAACCGAGAGATGTATAAACAGAACGCTAAAATACAATGCAAGGAGAGATGGTACGCATGCAGAGAGCAGAGACGACAACTTAGGTGTCAGAAGGGCTTGATTGTTAGGCGGTCAAGCTCTCCCCTGAAGCGGAGCCACAGGCAGACGCTCACACAGTGCATTTTTGATACACAGTAGTCATGTGCAAATGTCCACATGTTAAAGGCAGGCAGCACGAGAGCTTCTGTGGGAGGAACCAGGGGTGGCTGAAGCATGAGAGTGGATTCCTACTGTTTTTCAGGCCCCAGAGAGCGCAGTCCTGAGAAGAAGCTGACGAGGCCTTAGTGATGTTTCTCAGCACAGGATCCTAACTGAAGAAGATGTGTGAGACTGACGGGGCAGTAGGATAGAGGAGGGCATGGCAATCCCATCTGGAGACCGGGAGGGGCCACGACAGCTGTGTACAGCCAGCGGTTGGCATGTGGGCAGGTCTGCTGTGAGATTCCTTCAGAACCCCAAGGAAGAGAAAACAGGCGTAGACTCCAGACCCTTCCTGGGATCTGGATAGAGCCTGAAAGTGTCCTCTCGGGAAGACCACATGGCATGTCCCCACAAGCGTATGACCTGAGTCATATGGAGAACTGCCTTTCTAACAGCGATCTCAGAGTCCCCCCACTCTGCCTAACAAACTGGCTTCCTTCATCACTTAAAAGACTCACACAGACAGAGAAAAACATCTCCATCGCTGCTATCACCGACCCACAAACCCCACGCGCCCTCCCCTGTGAGCAAAAGAGGCCTTTGCTCTCTCACCTTTACTGCAGACCTACATGTTCCCTTCCTTCTACTCCCCCAGAGCAGCTTCAAAAAGCTCTGCTGAAAATGGTCAGGGTGTCTATGAGTACAGATTGAGAACAAACTCATCCACATGCTCAAAGAAACAGAGAATGCTGGGCACTAACCAGGCCCAGTTGAGCCCGGTCGCACAAGAAAGCCTGAGCTATACACCGGCTCCATCTCTGTTATAAACATCCTTCTCCAAAAGCTGGGCAGGTGCTATTTTGGGGTTTCCCATGATGCATTTGTTCTTTAATGGAAGAAATAAAGCAGAGGAAGCAATTAGGAGTCTTAACTCACAGACACTGCAGAGCTGAGCACCAGCCATGAGATGCCCCACAAATCACGTGTCACTTTCAAGCGCAACTGGTCAACAACCTTGGTTCCAGCCTGTTTTACTGAGTTCTTTAGCTGTGTGCTTGGGACACTGCTTTGAAACTTTCAGGTATATTTTTAAATTTTAGCATGGTTTAGTTGAATTTAGTACGCTAGTCTGAAAATAGTGTCACCTTGACGAAATCAGCCACAATCCATTTTCCACTGTCCAACAGTGAAGACGCACTGCTGTCAGGAGGAGGGCAGGGGGATTCGTGCGAAAACAAACCAGCATTGACTGGGACCTCCTAAGTGCCAGACTCCCCACTAAGTCTTTGCTTGCTTCCGTCCTTTGTTGCATAACAAACATTTACTGGGCACCTACCACAGTTTAGCACTGTGACGTGTGTGTGTGTGTGTGTGTGTGTGTGTGTGTGTGTACACATGCACATGTGTACATGTGTCTGTGGGTGCATGTGTGTGCACATGCCTGTGGAAGCCACAGCACAGCCTTCGATATCACTCCTAAAGGGCCATTCAGTTTGGGGGTTTGTTGTCGTTTGTTTGAGACAAGATCTTATGTTGGCCTGGAGCCCACTGATTCATCTAACCTAGATGGCCAGCAAACCCCAGAGAGCCATCTGCCATCAAGGTTCCTCAAGATGGGATCATACGCATTCAATACTCCAGGCATGAGTACATGAGTTTGTAGGAGCGACCTGTGTGCATGCCTCGCACAGAGCCATTTCCCTGGCCCAGGGCTGTGCTTGATGATGAGGATACATGCAGAGAAACAGGGCCCCGCCTGTAAGGAGAAGGCAGATGGACACAGCACATCTCCGGAGGTTCTGAGAGGGGCATGCACCAGCCTGGGGCAGTCTGGGGAGCGACAGAAGTGCTGCAGAGAAGTGTGGCTTCTGCACAGAGGTGTAAAGGATAAAAAGAAAAATCCCCGCCAAGAGCTGAAGTAAGATCGGTCAGACTGAGGAGGCCATGCTCCTGGGCTCAGGGAACCGCCCGAGGAGAGCGAGGTGCTGGCTGGCGCTGGGGCAGGAGGCAGATGAGCAGAAGGGTGACTTCAGTGTGGAGTCACCAGGTAAAACTTAAATTTTCCCAAAGAAGAAGCAGCACAATTAGATCAGACTTGTCTTTTAAAGACCACAAACCACACAAACATCTTTTAGGGCCAGTGATAGCCTGTTTCACAGAATGGGTCCACATTTTGACAGCCTTCCCTGGAACATAGGCTGAGAAGGACAGATGCAGGCTGGCTTCAGCCCGAACATATAGCCCCCTGCTCTCTGTAGAAGCAGGGACAATGAAGAATAAGCCTGTTACTGTGTACTGTGTTAGACTTAGATGTTACTGAGGCAAATGCACTTTGCTGAAAGCAAGAGTCAGGAATATGGAGATGGAGAGACTGAAGGCTTACAAAACAGATGGAAAAGTTTCCCAGGAAAATACTGACTCAGAAGAATTAGGGACTGTATTAAGGACAATAAGATTTCAGGCAGAAACTTTATACATATAAAAGATGACTATCTAGAAGGCTCCACGCTTCCAAAGGAGGGAAGCAACCAACAGTCCTGCTCAGCTATGACACCCATGAACCACAGCAACCAGCATGGCACAATAACCCTAAGGGTGCAGTAGTGGCATGTATACCTTGGTAGTAACCAGCAGTTCTCTAATTGCACATAAGGCAAACTCATCAAGAGGGAAATCATGCCAAGTACTGGAAAGCTAGCCAACTTCCCAGGGCTGGTGAAGTCACGGATCTTGGAGGAGAACCTGTGACTGCTATTTTACTAAGCCAGCATAGTCTTTGCATGTTAAATATTTGTCTTTGTACCCACAGATAAGTGTAGTCCTCACCCCTCATCAAGGGAACTTTGCAACAGATGGACACCTGCTTTAGAAAGTTATTTTTAGTTATAACTGAGATGTTTTGTTCACTGTTGGGTGAGGGGCTGCCTAGGTTCTTGGCATTTTGTATTGTCTACAGTTGTTGGATTTCTGTGGGGGATGTTCGATTGCACATGATCTGCATGTGCTATTGATAGAACACCTGAGGAGTTCTGAATCACCAAAAACACTTGAGCTCAGATGCCCGGGATTCTACTGTCCAGTATGGCACTTGGCATAATAGTGGTGCCCTCTGCTGAGGTCTGACAGGGTTCCTACCTATGATTATGCCTCCTTGTTTTTTGACTGAGCCACCAAGCAATGTACAACTACAAATGGTGTACCAATGTGGGGCACTGACATCATACCAGCCACATTGAACATGGCCACAAGAAAGAAAATGAGAAAGCAACTCCAGACTTCACAGAGTTCATTCTGTTTTGTTTTGTTTTGCTTTGCTTTGCTTTGTTTTCTGCAAACTTGTCTAGATACTGGTGAGGTGGTCCTGACAAGACATATCTGCTATGGTGATGAGAACTCCACCCCACAAGGGAAATCTTTCTGCAGATAAGGTCACCAGTTGTTTTTCCTACAGACCAGACTCTGTCTTAAATCTAGAAAATGTTCCCTCAGGGTCAGCACACAGAAGCTGTCTTCCAGAACTGGCTGAGGTTGTATCTCTAGCTGGTAGCTGGACTTGGTACTGTAAGAGTCACCCAGGTGGTGCTGATTTTGAGGCCATGGAAGGGTCATGGAGAGCAACTGGAGTCTTGGCACTGTGAGAGGTCAGGAGAGGCCATTCGTGAAGGTGAAGTCTCAGTGGCAATTGAAGGTCCATATTAAAGGGGTCATGTAAAGAAGTTGAGGCTTGGCACCATGAAGAGAGCCCAGGAGAGGCTATTGGTGAGAATGCAGCCCAGTTGCAGCAGAAGACCCCAGCATTCTGAAGTTGTAAGTACCACGGGATGACCACCAAGAACAGCAGCAGCAATAGAGCCAGCCAGAATCTGGAGAACAAGCCTTGTGTGCTGCAGAGGGCAGAGTCAGAGAAATAATCCAAGTCCTTTGGAGGAGCCCAGAAGATCGTGAGTGAATTCCAGATAATTGGACGTTGATAATGTTTTTCTGCTGTCCAAAGACACTGTGAAAAGCTTGATAGATGTTTGGGTTCATTCGGTCTTTGTAATTGTTCCTCTTGGAAATTGTTTTGCTGGTATAGTACTAAGCTGTGTTGTAGAGATAAAGCAATTTCTTGATTGGGTATACAGAAAGGGGGAAATGTGGTAGAAGCTTATGTTTAGTTGTGTATAAAATAATTGTTTGGTGCACTGTTGGGTGAAGGGCTCTCTAGGTCTTGACATTTTTGTATTGTTTGCAGATGTTGGATTTATGTGAGGAACGTTTGATTCCTCAGGATCTGCATGTACTATCAGTAGAACACCTGAGGAGTTCTGAATCAATAAAAACCCCTGAGCTGGAACACTCAGGGTTCTACTGCCCAGTATGGCGCTGGCCAGGATGGTGGTTCCCTCTACTGAGGTCTGGCAAGGTTTTCACATGTGAAAATGCCTCCTTGTCTTCCTCAATGAGCAGTTTCAACTGTGTGCTACTACAGACATCATTCCAGAAAATGGCAATCAATCAAAATGCAGAGTTATAGAACCTGGTCCCAACTGATGCATTCACAACACAACTGCTGTACCTAAAGTCCAGGGATCGTTGCTGAAGACAGGAGGGAAGACTGTAAGAGCCAGGGGAACAGGGAGTGTGCTGTGAGATTATGTTTTCTAGGAATGTTAGAAGCTACATGCATGAAATCTAACCAACGTGGCTGCCTAAACAGGAGATGAACAAGAATGACACCAACAGACATACTAAATGGACAGGGGGAAGCTCGAGAGGCCTCAATTCTACACAAAGAACTACAGGCAGCTAAAAAAAACTTAAGAGTGAAAGAAATAGCCTTCCCCAGGCACGAGAACTCCAGTGTGTTATCCAATACCAAATGGTCAGCTCTGAAAACAAACACACAAGCAACCGTGTACCAGACCAAGCAGGTTGTGTTTATATGTTTAACAATGTATGTATACATACACACGCATATATGTATGTAACAGCAATTGATTGAAAGACAGCAAGATGGGGCATAGGGGGGGATTTGGGGGGAGGAAAGGGAAGGGGTAAATGGTGTAATTATATTATTGTCCTCAAAAATAAAAGACATACTTTAAAAAAAAAAAAGACTAACTGATAAGACAAAAAATGTATCATCCAGCAGGAAAATGGTCGAAGAACATGAGGAAGAAATTCACGGAAGGATCTGAAAGACTAATAAACACCAAAGAAGTCAAACCTCGGTTTCATTTAAGCCAACTGAAACCAAAATGAAATACTGTTTATTCACCAGATTGAAAAAGCTTTAGAATTCTAACCCTGCCAAGTGGTCATAGGAACATGCAAAGTGATGGTCTTCACACATTTCTAGTAAGAGAGTAAACAACACACTCCTTTCCAGAGCTAAAAACGGGCTGGGGAGATGTCTCCATGTGCTTTCCAGGAAGGCGTGAGGACTGGAGTGCAGATCCTCAACCCACTTAAACGCTGGATGTGGCAGCACACATCTGTAATCCCAGCTACAGCCTCCCAGGAGGCTGAGCTCGGGAACCCCAGAAGTTCTCACGCCGGCTAGCCTGGTTCAAGATGAACAAGGCAGGAAGTAGGAAACAAAACCCAAGGCTGTCCTGTGACCTCCACACATGCACACTGGTACCCATACACCCACACCTGTACATGAACACACACGCACGCACATCATACACACACACACACTTTTTAAAGACAGATAAAAACAGAACCAAATTAGAATATGAGTGCATGAACCAACATTTTACCCCAGAGGGTATGCATTTAGAAAATAAGACCAACATTTCTCCCTATTAGTGAAGTATACATCACTATCATGGTGCAACATCACTACACGCTTAGTAGGTAGCTTTAACCTAAGAATGCTAACACCAAATGCTGGTGAGGACCCGGAGGAAGCCATCCCTCACATGCCACGGGTGGGAAGTGGAAGCAGCTTGACCACTTTCTTACAAATGTGAATCCACCTTTACACATATGCACAGACACGCAGAACCCGGCACACTCACGGGAGTTTACCCCAGAGAAGTGAAAACACACATTTACACAAAACAGGAGGAAGAGACGGAGGGAGGGAAGGAAGGAGGGAGGAAAAGAGGAAGGAAGCGATGGAGGGAGGGAGGGAAAGAGGGAGGGAGGAGCACAGAAACAGAGAGAGAAAACAACTCAGGCTAGCTTCTTTGAGTAGAGAGTTGGCACAGTTGGCACAGCCACACAACGAAGAAGGTGAAACCACTGGTGCAGGCTAGACCAGGGAAGAGCGCTAGCCAGGACCGCTGTGTCTGTAGGGCACTCCAGAGTCACAGAGGTGAAGAATACCCTATGTTTCCAGAGGATACAGATGGGGATAGGACTGTAACCAGGTTGTTCAAGGGTGTTCTATGGTGAAAATGGAATAGATTTATCTGGATTGTGGTGGGTCACACGAATCAAACAAAGCTGAACACTTGGTTTTTGTGCATGTGTGCGTGTATGAGTGTGTACATGTGAGTGTGTGTGCATGAGTGTAAGTGTGTATGTGTGTACTGTACGTGAGTATGTGTGTGTGTTCTGTGTGAGTGTGTGTGTGAGTGTATGTGTGCATGAGTGTGTGTGAGTGTATGTGTGTGAATGTGTGTGTGTGAATGTGTGTGTGTGAGTGTGTGTGTGAGTGTGTGAGTGTATGTGTGCATGTGTGCATGTGAGTGTGTGTGTGAGTGTATGTGTGTGTGTGTGAATGTGTGTGTATGTATGCATGTGAGTGTGTGAGTGTATGTGTGCATGTGAATGTGTGTATGTGTGTGAATGTGTGTGTGTGTATGTTTCTGTGTGAGTGTGTGAGTGTACATGTGTGTGAGTATGTATGTGAGTATGTGTGTGTTCTGAGTATGTATGAATGTGTGAGTGAGTGTGTGTGTGTGTGTGTGTGTGTGTGTGTGTGTGTGAGAGTGTGTGTATATGTGTGGTGTCGCTGGTTCATGACCCCTGCCATCTTCTCTGTAGGATATCCAAGCAAGGCAGGATTCTTCCCTGGATGCTCTCCACAGACTTCTATCACCCGGGCTGGGGATGCTCTCTGTCAACACTGACTGTACAAGGAAATAGTTCTCGAAGAAAAGCTGGCCTGGTGCATCAGTGAACAGCTGGATGCTATCTGCAGTCCTGTATTAAACAGGAGATGGAGACGAGATGGGGATGGATATGCCGTGCTAGCACTAACCAAATGAAAGCAAGGGTAACTGCATACACTTCCAACAGACCAGACTCAGAGAAAAACAACTTCGTAAATGATACAGAGGTACCGTAATGAGGAACCAGTTCTCCACCTAACAGCAGCATCTAAGTCTGTGAGTGGAAAACTAGGAGGGCTGGGAGATGGCCCAGCAGGTAAGAACACTTGCTTTGTGAACATGCAGGCCTGAGTTCAAATCTATAACACATAAGAAGTCAGGTGTGGCCACATACCCACCTGTAACCCAGTGCTGCCAGGGACAGAGAAAATAACTGCTGGGTTCAGCTGGGCCACTGGGATAGCTCCAGGTTCAGCAAGAACCTGTCTCAATGGAAGAAGGTAGAGGGCCGTGCAACAGGACACCTGATATCCACCTCTGGCCCCTGAGTGTACACGGGTGTGTGCACCCACACACACACACATATATAAATAAATTAAGATATATGTTTAACTACATGAAAACTGTAATTTATCAAAAGAAGGAAATTTGTAATATTTTAATATATTAGAAAAAGATTGAAATCAGTCATGTAAACTTCTGCTTTAAGAAACTAAACAAAAAGAGAAAATTAAATCAAAAGCAAGAAGACTAAAATAAATAACTTTATTCTAGGCAGAAAACAATAAAACAGGAAGCAGAAAGTCAACAGAGAAAATCAACAAAACCCAAAAGCTAATAATCTGAAGAGATAAATAAGATCACAAAGCCACCAGCTAACGCGTACCCTGGGATGAGTCCCAGATTCTTGCCTCATTTTGGAATCGAGGGGACCAGACAGGTAGACAAAACACAAGATCATTTCCCTCTGTCATTCATTAATTCAATTCTAAAGACAAAGTAACTACTGAGCAGCTTTATTAAGTGCTAGTTGTGGTTAGGCCTTATTCCCAAACAACAAACACAACAGAAAATCAAACTTGGAGCTGAAGAGATGGCTCAGCAGTTAAGAGCAACTGATGAGGACTGAGAATCTGAGTTCAGGTCCCAGCACTTACATAACAAGCCAGGCACATCTGCGGCACCTGCTCCAAGGAGGGTAGAGCCAGAAGGATGCTGGGACTTGCTGGTTTCTAACTCAGCTAAGAAAATGCAAGCCCAGCTTTAGGGAGAGACCCTGCCTCTAAGAACAGGTGGAAAGTGACAGAAGACAATCCATGTCCTCTTCCGCCGTCTGAACTCAGACGCAGGCACACACATGCATACATACTCCAAATAAATAGCTAAATAAGTCTTTTTGAAAGTAGGCTGCACGTCATATTATAAGATCATTACGTGTTAGAACACCTAGAGCAGGTTAAGAAGCAGACAGGACTCTTTGTTTCTCCCTGCGTTGTTACGATTATCTTTGTCCTTTCTTCCCCTGCATCGGGTGATACATACTGATAGGAGTCGGCTTTACACATTGGTACAACAGTGACCCCTGAATATGCAGTGTCCTCTTCTGGGAAACCATGATGCCTTCCACTGAACACAGGACAATGACCATGTAAGGCAGAAGTACTGGGAGATCAGTGTGGCTTAAAAAAAACGTGGGTGAGCACTCCACTAACAAGTGAACTGAAGTGATTGCTTCTTTGTCAACTCAAATAAGCCCTGGCGTCCAGGTGTCAAGTAAACCTAAATGTAAGTGTTCCTGCAAATGCATTGTAGGCCTCATTAACATCTAGCCAGTTAACTTTGAGGGCAAAGGGAATGTCCTCCCTCCCAGGACGGGACTCATCCAGCCTGATGAAAGTCCTCAAGAGCAGAAGCTGTTTTCCTGGTGTGACGGCTCATCTTGACTGTCAATTTGACAGGCTTTGGAATCACCCGGGAGACACATCTCTGGGTGTGCCTGTGTAATGGGTTCCAGAGAGAGTTAAATGGGGAGGGAAGACCCAGAAGAGGAGAAAGTGATCTGAGCACCAGCATGCTGGTGGTCCTGAGTGCCAGCGCTGGCCGGCTGCCTTGCACCGAATCATGAGGCTTTCCCCACCATGACTGACTTTATCCATCAATCTAGGGCCAAAGCAAATCCTCCCGAGTCTCTTCTGTCAGGTATTTTATTATAGCAATGAGAAAAAGTAACTGAAATCCTAAGGAAAGAAGGAATTCACCCTCAAATTACTTCAACTCCTCCCGAGAGTCTCTAGTCTACTGGCCAGCCATATGGATTTGAAACTTGTGCAATGCAACCAACCAGCACCACAAATAGGCTAGTTCCTTGCAATAAATCTCTTAGCGGTTCCTCAGGTAAAACCCTGACTGCTATAGCTCACTCCATGGGGAAAACGGTATTTAAGCAAAGACTTGCAACGAAGGAATTGTCCTGTAGACAGCATGTGATATACATAAAGGAACAGCACAGAAGCCAGGATAGCTGTGGGACGGTGAACAGGGGGAACAGAAGCAGGAGCGAAGGTCGCTTCATCACACACAAGAAGAAACAGAGAAAACACATCTGTATCCGTGAGTTGCAAGACCTTGTTTAGTCATAAACTGAGCCCACATCCTAACAACTGCTCCTGCATCCAAATGACTCTCCTCAGCATGGCAATGCTCCCACTGTTGGCAGAAGCCACAGAAGCTCAAGGGGGCAGGCAGTAACCAGCTTACCCAACATGTACTGCACATGTGCAGGGCACCCACTGGCGCTCAGCATGCTGGGAGTGTCTCCCTTAGCAAAACTTAGCAAAGGCAGAAGTTAGGCCAGATGGGCCACACCTTGAACCAATGCTCAAAAGTTGGCTGGCTATCCCAAGGCAAATCGAGAGCTTGACACGTGGGGCTAAGATGGAGGCTTGCCGAGTGGGGCATGAAGTGTCTGAGAAGGTTCACCCTCATCTCATCAAGAAAACGAAGATCAGGCCCCAGAAAGCAGTGTATAGGAATGAGGCTGCATGCACTACACTGACAGATTCTTCTCGTGGCTTCCAGCTCTTCACACACCCCAGAAAATGGAAGAATGCCACCATCTTGGATTGTCCTTACATCAGAGGCTATCGACTCGACAACTTTGAGAACATTTAAAGAAAGGAAGACTGGTCATTCTCAGACACATCTCAGCCCCATAAAAGTCAAGTGTGGAGTTCTTCCTCTTTAGGATGTGTTCAAACGAAAGAGTTAAATGTGCAGTAATGCAGTAATGCCACGCGACCAGATCTTCCTTTTGATTCCTGTATTGTGTTTTCCTTGAGTAGTATGTATTGCTCAAATAGCAAAATTGTCTGTGATCTATGTTTTCTTAAAGGCCTCCTGTCCAGCTCCTTGCTGAGTCCTAGGAAAGGTGAGTGACACCTGTAATCTCACGTAAATCTGAATACAGGGTTGTCTCCAGCCTGCATTCACACACACCAACCTGCGAGGATCAAAGCAGGTACCTCTCTTCTCCAGAGTTACACAGCACGGTTTATGGAGCCCAGACAAAGCCTAAGTCCCAGCCAAGAGACTGGAGGTCTTAGGGGTCCTCTCCCATGACATTACAAGCTCCATGCCCCAGGAAGTGGGGCTGATGGGCAACGCCACCCTTACCTCTGCCAGGCGCGAGTGCTTGTGGACATTCTCGCCCTTCTGCACACTGGGAGCCAATTGCTGAAGGACACCCCTGCTGCTTGTCAGAGCTCTGGTCAGCCGAGCAAACTTCCCCCAACCTAAAGCAGGCCAAAAAACACAAAGACAAAGTCAGCCACACACCAAAAGAACACAGGCACTCCCAGCGACACCATGGGACAACAATGGTCATTGTCCTCTGGAGCTCCCATGAGTCCGCTCCCATGAATCCATTCCCATGAGTCCATTCTTCATAACTGCAAGCAGGCCCGCCGCTCAGAAATGCACCTCAAGTAGTGAAGTGTCAGCAACCACTGGCTCTTCCAAGACACCGAAGTCTGTTCTGACCACAGCCTCCGGCACGCAGTAGGGCAGGTTTTAGAAACTCTACAAATAATGAAGAAAGAGTAGGCCGGTGCACCAGATCAGGAGGAAGTGCCTCGAGCCCAGATGTCTCCTCTGGTCAAGGCTCTTTCCTGGCTCACAGAGTGACAGAGTTGGTTCTCAACTCGGTGACTTGCCTCAGGCTAGTCTCAACGCTCCATCAGGTGATCTTGCAAAAACTGAGGAACAAACCGGGGTTCGTAAACGGTGGAACTAGCCAGATTCCCATTGCCTTCTCCAAGGCCAGAAAGTGAATGATTGACTTCCGGTGTGTGTGATGGAAGACACTGGCTGATTTCATCTGTGTGAGGAGGGGAAGGGTCATGGAAGGCAGGTGTTCTCTGAGAATCTAAGAAGTCTAATGATCCTCCATGCCCCTAAAGTTCCCCAAATGCAACACTCAACAGGCAACATCTGAATGAAGGTTTTGACTAGGCAGCCGTCCCATGAGATCTCTGAAAGCCTCTCAGGTCTCAAGACCAGGAGCTCCAAACACATGTGTGTGGGTCCACAGCAAATGAACAGAGTCTGCAACTGTTCCTTATAGGATACTGAGAGCAGAGTAATGCGGGTCATTCCCATCTTTTAGCCTCTAGAAATAGCCAGTTACTTCCACAGAAACTTCATCTCCTCAGTTTTACCCTGGAGCACCTCCTAACTGACCTAGAATCCAGAGGACTGTGGGACCAAGGAGAATGGCTTGGTGTTTTGTTTTTTTTTATAACCTTTAAAAACTTTCATCTGATAATTGTTGGTCAATATAACAAGAACAAGAATCAACTCTTCGTTTCACTCCAGAAGCACAAGGCTATAATGGACACCAGTGGCACCTTTACACACACACACACACACACACACACACACACACATGAGAGATAGAGAGATGACCTGGTGCACAGTCACTGGGCTGTTGGGGTTCCACTCGGGTCAGCAGGAGGGACAGCCTAGACTCTGTAGGGTGAACTGACATCTTCCCATGTACACCACAACTGAACTGCTCAGTGGGATTGCTGTAGGAACTGTGGACTGGGGCATTTTAGAGTCTTTCAGAGACAGACTCTCCTTCAACTTAGAGCAGCACTGAAGAGCAGGTTCACATGGGTGGCCAGTGTGAGCCACTGCCTGTGGGTCAATGAACTGTGAACCCACACATGTGGCCAGCATGCAACGCGGTTTGTGCCCTCCGATGTCCCTTCTAGTCTTTTCCCCATTGATGAGCAAGCATGAGAAGTCTACAGCGACTTGCTTAAGTAGCTTCACTAACTAATCACCCTCTCTGTCATCCCATAAGCAGAGAGATGCCGCATCAGCACTGAAGAGGAAGGGCTGAAATGTGTATCTAACTCACCTTTCCTAAGAGTATCCATCTCACCAATGTGCCCCAGGAAGGAGCCCTCACCCTCCAATAGTCTAGTCTTGGCCCTTATAAAATCTCTGGAGTTCCTCTTTCACCCATATCCTACCTGTGGTCAGGTTACATTCCGAATGTAAAATTCATCACATGGGTGCGTCTGCACTGTTATAAGCTACTTTGGTGGGTGTCGGGGAAAACAAGCGGGTGACTTGTCCGTTGTGAGCAATGTAGAGGTGATGGTCAAGGCCTCACCCTCCTCTTCCCACTTGCTCAAGCCTCTGAGCTCAGAAGAGAGGAAAGCACAGAAAGATCCCTGCTGCCTGCTCTCAGTAAGAAAAGTAGAGAGATGAAGACTGAACAGCCTGGGGCCTGTGGAGTCTCATCTCAGCCTAGGCATCTTTCAGGTTTTGTGAGAATCAGGTGTAGATACTTATGAGCCAAATAAGAAACACTCAGAAGGGTATGCCTTTCCTACAGCAGCAACAATAATAAACCACTATATCTCAGCAGAAAACATTTTGACATGGCCAAATCGCATATTTTAATTTTTTATATAAATAGCTGAAAAATAATTGTCAAAATATCTGATTGCCCTCAAAACATTACTTTTTAGTTTGTTAGATTAAAAGAAGCAAGCAGTCTTTCTAATCAAGTTACCACGTACCATCTGCTACTCTCAGAAATCTTCAAATGAAAACTAGAAACTGGGCAGTCAGGAGCCGGAAAAGAGGGAAACTCTGGGGAGGAGAGACTCTGTGGAGTCTTAAACCAGGGGGCAGTCTGGAACTGACTTGCTGAGCTGCCTTCCCCCACCCCCCACCCCGGAAAGGGCACACACACTGGTGCACAGAGCACATGCTCTGAACTCCATAAATACGTCTAAATGTGACGACGAGATTTTAAACACCCTCAGAGACGGAGCAAGCGTGCACTTAGTGCTTCTTATTTCCCCTATAATGCTCACTTAGCAGCCAGTCTTTGTCACATCCAGGGCAACATGCCCCAGCCTGCCTCTGCCCCGGACTCCACTGGCATTTCTCGGCTGCATCCCAGGAAATCTGCAAGAGCAGGGCTCTGGGGCAAAAACCACAGCGCCAGGCAGCAGGGCAACATGAAATGGCTGCTAAGTTCCTGGTTACCTAGGTGCAAACTGTAGGAGAGGGGTAAGAAAGAGGAACCTGGACACCCTGTGACCTCCGACCCCTGGCAACAGCATGCTATCCTCTGTACCCCAGTGAGCTGGGCCAGTGAGGGACTCTAACTCTTCCAGCAATCTTAACCGTCTCCTTTTGGAAGCCTCCAGTGTTACCAGAACAACATACACCAAAGATGTGGCTAAAATTCAAGGCCATTCAGGCAATCAAATGATCCTACAGAAATGCTGCTCGAGCCTCTGGCTTGAGTAACACTGTGTTTGAAATCAATTAACCAGCCACAAACATGATTTGACCAAGCACACATAAGCCACATTTAGACTCACATGTGGGGTTCAGAGTACAGCGATAGGTGTGTTAGTGTGTCTAATCTTTTCCTAATTGTGTGCCAGCTCAAATGAATGCATTTAGCCCACTTTTTGGTTTCAGGACCACAGCAGACACATAGCCCTTTACCTTTATCTCAGTTTTCCTGACATCTCCCCCCACTTTGTGTTCATCATTGCCTGATTTCTAGTTTTGACTGGAAGAGACTGCAACAGTCTACAGGTCAGACCCAAAGACATCTGCATGGAAGTCAGATAAACATGAGCATGCCTGCCCTGTGTGGGTGACTGAAAACCTGTCAAGAGCTATAGCTCAGTGCAAGAGTGATTGTCTAGCATGTACGAGGCCATAGGTTCAATCTCCAGTCGGGGAAACGGATGGAGGAAAAAGGAAAGGTAACCTGAAAGAGTCCTGGTGAGGTCAGATGTGCCCAACTGCTTTCTTCCGCCAAACTGTAACTGTGAAGGGTTAATTTCTACATGCTTTACCAAACAAAGGTTTCTGTCTCTCTCTTCCTCCAGGCACACTGCAGAATGACACAGTACCCAACACAAACTAAGATTTAAATCCTGATCTCTAAGCAACATTGCCTTAGCAACCTCAGATTCTCTGTAGCAAAAGTGAGAGTTGGGGGGGGCGCCCCATATAAATGTACTTGCACGAATCAGAATTACGAACCTTTGCATGAGTCATCCTCGATCGGCTGCTTGAAGGCGGTTATATCACTGAAAGTGCAGAGGAACAGAACCACTTTGTCCTGTTCGTTCCGGATCGGAGCGATCTTCACAAAAAACCACACGGGTGTCCCTGAAAGAAACACCAGGAAGGGGTGGTCAGTGGGTTGCATCCTCGTCTGAGGGAAGATGAAGGACACAGGAGTGAACAGATACAAATATCGATACTGGTAAATGCTCCCTTTACTTCGGGTGTGGAGTATCTCACCATCACCTTCTTCTTGCTAGGATGGAAACTTACGCCTGACTGCACCACAGGGATTTCCTTACGGTCACATAATCTCGTAAGTAGAGAGTCTGAACCCTCCCGAAACAGAAAATAGCTTGAAAAACTCATCAGCGCACATGGAAGACACTTAAATACATAGAACGAAAGGCTTCTTGGAGAACAGGGTGGCAGTAAAAAGTGCAGGCCAAGGTGGACACCGCCAACCACCACCAGAACATGCAAACTCCAACCTGAGACTCTGTCCATGGCTGATGACCTCGATGCCCATGTCCAGCTTGGAAACTATCATCAGCTTTATTCACACACTTGAGTAAGCATGAGCTCAAACCTAAATTTCTAAGACTGTCTCCCTAGAACAAAAATCCAAAACATCCCACACAACATCAAGCAGAAGACAACCAGGAAAGGTGACCTGGGCTGAAAGGGTAGACAGCCCTCCTCAGTGCTTCCCTCCTCCACAGAAGACAGTGAGTCACGCCCCTTTTACTGACTTCTTAGAGAGAACCCCTACCCTGCAAATATCTACATAGTCTTCCTTTGGCTTCCAGAAAATATTAATAATTAGTAAAAGCAAATAACCATTCCTCTATTTGTATAGGACATCTTACCAAGAAGCACCACTCCATTTGTGCTTCAAAGAGCAAACAAGACACAAAGCTATGGCACAGAACCCTTCTCTACCTGCTTCCTAAAACAGCATCTGGCATGAAGGAACTTCATAGCCAGTTGCCAAATTTCCACATTTGAGATGTCTTACTATTTCCCAACTGTAATGGCTAAATTTGTGGACTTGACACAGCCTAGAATCACCCATGAAGATAGTCTCAATGAGGGAGGATCTACTTTGGGTTGGCCTGTGGGCACATCTATGGGGGATTGTCCTTTTTTAAAATATTTTTTTAACTTTAATTTGTTTTAATTTTATGATCACTGGTGTCAGATCTCCTGGAACTGGAGTTACAGACAGTTGAGCTGCTATGTGGGTGCTAGGATTAGAACCGGGGTCCTCTGGAAAAGCAGCCAGTGCTCTTAACCGCTGAGACATCTCTCCAGCCCTGGGCATTTCTTAACTACGTTAACTGATGTGAGAAGTCCCAGCCTATGTGAGCGACAGCTAAGCAAAGAGTCCTGGACTGTTTAAGAGCGGAGAGCTCAAGCTCAACTCAAGCATGCAAGCCAGTGGGCACACGCGCATCCATTTCTCTCTGCTCTTGACTGTGGACATGTAGGGACTAGCTGTTTGAAGCTCCTGCCTTGACTTCCCCACACTAATGAACTGTAGCCTGGAATTGTAAACGGAAATAAGCTCCCTTCCCCCTAAGTTGCTTTTCATCAGGATATTGCATCACAGCAACAAAAATGAAATTAGAACAATAAATAAAGTCCATAACTATTTCACCACATGGGTGGGTGCTGGACAGCCCCCCGTGTTCCGGGCACTGTGCTCAGCATTTCACATATTTATAAGACACGGAGCAGATAATGTACGAGGTCTCAGAGGTAGAAATAGATGCCCCGGGATGCCACAGTCACATCGAACTCTGGACAGACAGACATTAGGCTTAGTCACTCTACCTTGACAAGAACTAGTTTACTGATTTGAACACATCGCTCATTCGTATGTAAGTATCTAAAATGCATAAGCACTCAGAAAACAGATCGAACGGAAATAGGTCTTCCCTAAATCTTGGTTACCTCAATATACACCCATGGTCAATGTTCATCTTCTTCTCCTCTGCCTAATTTTAACTGCCGGATTCTGGGTACTCTGAGAAAGCCAATGAATTATAATGCCACCAAAAGAAAAGCACATTTTGAAAGAAAATCCATAGTACAAAAAGAACAGCATTCTAGAATCAAGAAAAATATGACCGTGGAAGATTCCTTTGACTGCATCCTCAGGGCCCTCTGCAGATCTGAGACCTTCTGCACCGAGGCGAGCGAGAGCAAACCCTGAAGACAGCGCAGAGCACACAGCACACCTGGCCGTGTTCTAGCTGGCAACGGGGAGCAAAGAAGTCAGGAAAACGCCTTCATTTTGAGCCAAAGAAAAGTCCATGCAGCTTTTTCAGGAAGCACTCCTATCTTATCAAGCAAGCGTCAACCCCATGTGGCGACTAGAAGCCCGGCCTCTCCATCGTCCTAGCCCCCGGGGCTTCAGTCTCTGGGCCTCCCCAACCAGCTGCACCCAATGCCTCAGGGCACACTCAATAGGGCTGCACTGCCTATTCACCATATTCCATCCACCAAGGCTGTGGGGTGAACCTACTTCTCTAAGACCCTGAGAGCTATCACGTCCGTCCGTCGTTTGGGAAGCCTTTGTCACTTTCCCACAGTTCAAGCTCATCATAAACTCCCCATATTTCAACAGAGCCATCTGTGTGAGCTATGTGCCTCTCTCCACCAGCTGTGCTCACTGTCATTTCTAGAAATAAATGCTTTCTGATTTAACACATACCATGCTGATCGTTTCCTTTCTGTCTAAGTAGATAGCTGGTATCGTAAGTTCATAGGCATCAAAAGTGCCTTAGATTTCATCTGGAGTAGGTCACCCGGGCTGGTGAGGGGGTGGGAACCTCCTTTTCCTGGTGTGCAGTTTCCTTTGGAGGGTCATCTTTCCATGTGACACCCCCAACACTTTTCCTCGTGGGTTGGTAATTTAGGAGACAGGAACTCTTCTCCATTCTACTCCCCTGTCCCATAAATGGTGGGAGGAAAGCCAAAGGCCAGATGATGGCTGCAGGGAGAAGACATGATTCTCTGGTGCTACCTGACTTGTGGCTAAGTCTGGTGGTCGCAAGGGTTCACTTCTAGAAACTTCCCCACAGATACAAACTACAGCCCCAGGATTAGCCTTTTCAGTCATAACACCGACATTTTCTTCTCTGGCTCTTGATTCTTACATCTTAATTGGTTCTGAGAATGGACAGAGAATTTCCCTCCCCAAAAACCTTAACAACCAGGGACCACTTCCTTCAACAGATCATAGTCCAGTCTATGGAGAGGACTCTCAGCCTACTTTCTGTGTCTTACACCTCATGTCTGTCCCAGTGCCACACGGTGTTCCAGCAGTCATTGATACGCTGTGCAGCAAGCGACTACTCTAGGATAGATGACGGAGTTTCAAAGACATCAATCACATCTGGAAACGTTCCAGAAAGAACAAGAGTCTCCCAGCACAGACCAGAGACCAGAGGACAATCTTGTCCTCCTCACAGCAAAGCATTTCCATCCAGTGAAATGTCACTCAGACCCTCAACACGTGAAAGAGTTACTTCAGGCGAACATGAACCTTCTGGAGTCTGGAGCCCCGCCATAAAGTTTTACTTCTCCCTCTCTGGAGGTCCTGAGGACAGTCAGGAACCCTTTGTCTTTTGGGTTGATCTTCCTGCTGGCAGAGGCCACAGAAGATGGACTCCGGAGGTCTCAGGGCCCAAAACTGCAGCAGGACTGTTGCATCGTGATTCAGGCCAGCAATGAACCCAAATATGCACATACATCAAAAACAAGCATCACATGCCCTGTTCCTATGTCTAAGGAAAATGGATGTGCAGGTCCAGGAAGGCAGCACCTGTCAGTGCTGCTGATGGAGAAGCAGGGCTGTTGTGGGGAGAGAGGTCCATTTGGAGCAAGAGATGGTCAATAAAAGGTGAGTTCCAGGTCAGACACCTCATTCCCTCTGATCCTCATTCCTAAGGTAGTAATGTCCCTACTGCTCAGCCTGGCCTTGGCAAGTTCTCAACTCTAGTAGCCAGATAACAAGGCATGAAGCTTAGATGTATGAGAGACTTCTGGACCTTCTCAACTCTTCCTTGGGCCTTCTAGGTGCTCTATATGACCAAACCTCTGGGTATCAGATGGTATTCAACCGCAGCAGAACAGACCAAGTCCCTTTGCCTCTTGGGAAGAGTTACATCATGCTGGGCCATACTGATAGGTCCAGAAACTGGACTTAGAAAGAGCAGCCTGCCCCAAGAACAGACTGCTTGGTCTGGGGTTAACTTTCAGTGAGGCAAATGACCAGCGCAGAAACGTGAGTCAGGATGGAGTGGGAGTGGCCTCCTAAAGCCCAAGGTTAAACACTTTTTTTACTATGAGCCCTAGTCATGGCAACTCAGCTTCTCTCAACATAATTACCCACTTGTAAAATACGAGTAACTGACCTCCCTAAATTAAGTAAAAACAAATGCATGTGATGCATGGGTGTTTTAAACTACCACTTCCATTCCTTCTTCCTTTCCAGTTCTTCTAATAACTGAAACCCCCAGGGCTGTTTAAATGACTTCAAAGAAAATATATCTCAAAGTGTTTGAGGAAACTCACCCTGTTCTGAGGGGAGAAGGCCCATCTTAACCACAGCAAGGAGAAGCTAGAAAAACCAGTGCTTAGGCCTCCACATAATTAAAGAGCATAAAACAAAACCTAAATAATTGGAGAATGGCACTGTTTGTAGATGAGAGAGCTCGACTGGGTAAGGTGTCAGACCTCCTACTTGATGTACAAAAAAAAAAAAAAAATGCAATTTCCGTCAGAGTCACAGTGGGGCTTCATGTACTTCTTAAAAGCTTGATAAGTCGGAATTCGACCCAAATGTAAAAATAAAGGTGTAAGCATGGGCTTGGGAAGAAAAGATAATGTCAGGGACTAGCTAGTATAATAACTAAGCATCGCCAGCACTGTTTGCAAGACAAACAACTATGAAAACATCATCCTTTACTGAGCGCTTGCAAGGTGGCAGGCTCAGACAAGCTACAGTTTGCACGTCGCAGTGCTATGGGGTGGAATCGCTGCTGTACTTTAACCCTGTTGTGAGTGTGAAAACCCCAAGTGAAGGATACTGCACGCAACCCACACAGCAAATTGTGCTACAGAAGGATGAGAAGACAGAAACAAACAAACAGATGTAAGGCCTTTAACGTGTAAAGAAAAGGGCGGGGCTGCGGAAATGGCTCAGATGAGAAACCTATGCCAGTGCGAGTGTCTGAATTCAATCCGTACAACCCATATAAAAAAGTTGGCTATAGTGGCTCACACTTGTAATCCAAGCTCTGGAGAAACAGAGACAGGAAGAGCTCTAGGGCTCACTGACTAGCCACCCTAGCTTGCTCAGGAAGCTCTAAGACAATGAGAAACCCTGTATCAAAATACGAGGTAGATGACCCCTGGGAATGACACCGAGATTGTCCTCCACAGACATGCACACACACGTGCATTCACACTCATACATGCACACGCTCGTACACACACATACCTGCATGCACATGAACATGCATCAGTCATACTCATACATGTGCAAGCACACACACAAGGAAATGCATGTACACACATACACACGCACACACCACACGCCTGCACACACATGAACATACAAACAGAAGAAGAAAAGGGAATTTCAAATCCGGAAGATCTGAATTATCTAATAAACAATACCTTGACAGTTGAATATCAATGTATAAAATCAGTTTAAATGCTAACCTCACGTAATATATAAAAATATATTCCAAATAATATTTTAACAGAGCAAAAAATAAAAAGTGCTTTTGTTACTTGGGTAAGAAAAAGAGTTCCCTAATCATTCTATAAAACTCAGAACATAGAGGAAAACACTGACTTAAAAAATTTCCCATCTGCCAGGTATGATGCTGTGCGTCTTTAAACCCAGCACTCTGGAGAGAGAGGCAAGCAGATCTCTGTGAGTTCAAGGTCAGCCTGGTCTACAAGGTGAGATTCAGTCCCTCTGGGGCTATATAGTGAGACCCAGTCTCCAAAATCTTTTTTTAATTTCCAGGTGTGTATTGTTTTTTAGGTCCCTAAACATAAAGGAGAATTGCAGTAAGGAAAATACTTCTCAATGCGTGTTTGAGAAGATTGAAAGCCATAACACATCAGCAGCTCTTTCACAGAATAAATGAAAGATGAGCCATTTGGAAAATGGGCAAAATATGATCGTTTTACCAATTAGACTTGTCTCCACACTCTGCTCCTGGAAGGCAGAAGACATTTCTCATGTGAGTGTCTCAGCTCTGCTACGGCACGGGCCTGCAGGAATCAACAGCTCCTTGGCCAGCAGCTCCTGCAAGCGCTGGCTCAGCGCTGCTTCAGGACACCTTTCCCCGCATCTCTAACTGCACCGCTGCTCCAAGCTCCAGAGATGCGGCCACCAGCCACACCTCAAATCATGGAGTCACACGCTGTGGGGAGGGGGCGGTGGTCAGAATGGCATGGCTTCTACTCAGAGGTAAGGTTTCTTGATGTTCTTGTTTGAAAACTGAGAAAACTAATAGGCCAGTATAAGCATATACTTACATGCTTATAAGTAAGCATATAAATATTTGCTGAATTAGCTCATTGGTGATAATTACTGTTGTTGCAAGAAAACCACACAGCCTCCTGGGTGTGCAGTCACATGACAAAGTATACAGCATACTGGGAATGCCAGGTTTCCAGACTGGCCAGCAGACAGAAAGTTACCAAACAACCCATCTTTCAGCATATGAAGCCCCACACTCATCCCAAAACATTCTGCTGGAGCCCTTTGCTACTCATCCCCGACTCCCCAAAAGGGTAGACAAAAAGTTGCTGCCTAGGATAAGAAGATCCAAAGAATGAGAACCAGAAAGAAAAGTCACAACACTTTGAGGAGGGGAAATGTCAACATGGATCAGGAGATGGATGGCTAAGTGGGTAAAGAGCTTGTCAGGTGATGGATGGATAAGTGGGTAAAGAGTTTGTCAGGTGAGTATGAGGATGGGGTTCCAGTCCCAGATCCTACATAAAGTACGTTAGCCTCAATGCTCAGGAGACAGGGGCAGAGGATACCCAGAGCAAGTCTGTCAGCTCCTGTGTGCCCCTGGTTCAGGGAGATTGCCTTAAAAGATGACCCAGGAAGGCACTGAATATCAGTTTCTAGTCTATTCATGCACTTAAGAGCATGTACATGCATGCATATATGCACAGGTGCTCCCACACATACACATGCAAGCAGGCACACACATGCATGCACACCACTCAGACATATATGTTCAAAAAGATAAAAAGACTTATAGATACCAGTAGAAAAATCACTACAATTAATAGAATAGAAAGCCCTAGAATCTGAATATGTAACATTGAAAAGGTGATTTTGAAAGGATAAGAGGAAAAACAATTCAGTCTCACTGATGCTAAAAATTTGATAGACCAAAACTTTTATTGTGGGCAGTAGATCATTTGGAAGTTTCCAGGGATGGTAAGGAGCAGTGAGTCAGTCACACACACTCTGCCGGTCAGCTGCGCAGTGGAAAGCCGCCACTTGGCAACTGTCTCAGGAACGTGTGTGTCTTTGACACAGCAACTATCAATCTCTAGAAAACAGTGTCAACAGAACATCTGCCCACTGACGCTCACCGCAGTGTTGCTTCTTTTGTTCTCCTGGGTTTTGCTTGCTTTGATTTGGTTTTGATTTTTTGATACAGGGTCTCAATATGTGGCTCAGGCTGGTCTCAAACTCACAATCCTCTGGCCTCAGCCTCCTAAGTGCTGGGGATTCAGGAGAACATCACCACACTCATTCAGCATTGTTAATAAGGAAAACTCAGAGCCTCAGAAACACCCACTGTGTTAGTTCCCTTCCTGTTGCTGAGACAAACACCATGGACAATAACAATTTGAGAGAGAAAGGGCTTGTTTTGGCTCACAGTCTCAGGGGATACAGTCCACAATGGCAGAGAAGACACAGCCACAGAAGCACAAGGCTGGAAGTCAGCGAGCAGAAAAGGGACAGGAAGTGTGGGCGGGCTATAAAACCTCAGAGCCCACGCTGAGTGATGTACTTCCTCTATCAAGGTTCAACCTCCTAAAGGTTCCATGACCTTTCCACACAGCTCCACCAGCTAGGAACCAAGTATTGATGCAAGCCCGTGGGGGACATTCCAAATTCAAACCATAACACCCAGAAATAGATGAATTACGAAAATTCTTTTTCCCTCTGCTTCCTGACGGTGGATAAAGTATGACCAGCTGCCTTACATTCGTACATGACATACCACGGAGACACCTGCTACCATGCCTTCCCTTCCATGACAGACTGTGTTCTCTCAAACTGTAAGCCAAAATGACTGTTCCTCCCCTAGGTAGCTTCTGGTCAGTCATTTGATCACAGCAATGGGAAAAGCAACTAATACAGGAAACTAGTTTGGAGGAGTGATGAACCTGACTCTGTGCTGCTTTCAGGCCTTTGCAACTGGTCTACAGGAGGAATATGCAAAAGTTTGGAACTTGAGGATCGAGAAGCCGTGGAATGCTGTAAGCAAAGCATGATGGGTCATTCTAGTGGGATATCACAAGACCAGAATAGCAAGAGCAATGTGAAGGGCAGTGGCTGTCTCATAAGGCCCCAGTCAAGCTAAAACTCACAAAGTAGACCAGGCTGGCCTTGAACTCGAAGTAATCCCGCTGTCTCTGTCTTCTAAGTGCTGTACAGTCAAGTACCGCCACTCCCAGCTAGTCCCTGAGTTCTGATGGAACACTGCATATGTGTGAGATACTACAACAAGGTATGGAAGTCGGTCTTCGTTTGCTGTTTCTTATCCTGGCTACAGAGAGCATAGTGTGTGGCTAGCGTGTGGATGACAGCTGAGAGCAAACCTCACACCAAGAAGACTCAGTGCACAGAAATATGCCTTCCTATTCACAGTGAGTTCCCACACAGGTCAACATCTGAAAGGCATTGCTTTGTGTCTCAGTCTCAGTGTGTTCTCTCCTCCACCGCCCACTCTACCTGCATGGCAACAGCTGTGTTCTTTGCCTAATTTTTGTCTGTCTTCCATGCCTGTTAGGAAGAGTTCTTCCCTGACCTCCTGAGCCAGGGTTACGAGAGCCGCCTACGATGAGCCATGTGTCACCGTCAGAACACTTACGACTGCACTGTGTGGAGATGCTGTGAGGCACGGCATCTGTCCCTTTGTTCTTGCAGTAGTGCCTGAGATAGCTGGCCGATAAAAAGCTGTTGCAACAAGTGTAGAATCCAAAACAGCTATATGATTCCTGGGCTCGACAAGTCAAAGTTTCTAAACTCTTCAGGAGACGGTAAGATTTGGAAGCAGCTGAGAGGTGGTGGTCAGGTTCCTAGGAGGGAGTCAGCATTATCTCTCTCAGGTCCGAAGTTTTGTGCCTCAGGTGTTTGGTGTAGGATTAGCCTGTGCACCGGTCTGCTGGCCCCATGCACAGCTCTGCCAGCCCCTGAGCACAGCTCTGCTGACCCCCACACCATGCACAGCTCTGCTAGCCACACACACCCCCACCGTGCACATCTCTGCTGGTCCCATGCACAGCTCTGCTGGCCCCTGTGCACAGCTCCACTGACCCCTGAGCACAGCTCTGCTGGCCCCTGAGCACAGCTCTGCTGACCCCTGTGCACAGCTCCACTGACCCCCCTGCACATCTCTGCTGGTCCCCATGCACAGCTCTGCCAGCCCCTGTGCACAGCTCTGCTGGCCCCAACACACATACCATGCACAGCTCTACTGACCACCCTGAACAGCTCTGCTGGTCCCCATGCAGTTTCGCTGACCCCCATGCACACCTCCGATGGCCCCCGTGCAGAGCTCTGCTGGCCCACTGATGGCTCTGTGTAAATAGGAAAAGTCCCTTTCTGGCACAGATACAAAAGTCCGCACACAGAGAACTCAACAAGCAAATCACACACTGGTTCCCGCCTGTCCCCATGCAAACTGTGGCCTGCACAAACACATGCTATAGCCACACTGTGTGCCCACAGTTCAACTAAGAGGAATGGCCAGGGAAAAATCACTGGGCTAGGTCCTGACACAGTATAATGTGAGATGAAGAATTTAATTTTCCTCCATGCCCACTTAGGAGGACTGGGAGAAGCAACAATTTTAAATGGGTGCAGAGTCAGGTTATTTATCTGCTAAAGTTAAAGATTAGAAGTGAGAATCAGCTGTGACACAATGACTCTTGAAGAGTTTCAACACCAGCCTCGCAGTGAAGCTCAGGTCAACGTACCACCTCAGAGGCTGCCACCTGCCCCCTACCACAACCTCAGTGGAGAGACGCAGATACTTCATCAGCTTGCGTGGAGAGCTCCTGCCTTCCTAGAGCTCAAAACTCCTACTACGAGACTCACTCCCAGTGACCATGCAGGGTCTTTGTCTCAGAGAGCAGGAAGCCCCCTCCCTCTTGGGCCTGTGCCCACTGAAAGGAATGAAAAGTGAAATCGCTAACAACTTAAACTACTATGTCTCCTTCTCTCTCCCTTTTGTTCCAAACGTGTAGTTGAATTTGGGAAAGTTGAATGAATAATCTAATGAGGTTTCAGAACTCTTAAGCAAAATACAAAAGCAAGACATGCTTTATGTGATACACCTACCAATTAGCATTCTGTGCCACAAGGCAAGTCACACTGTGCAGTACATAAAGCCTGCAGTGTGGAAAACCAGCCATGACCTTCCTCCAATAGCTCAGGCATATAAGCAGCCCATGTTTGCTCCAGGAGAAGGCTGCTGTGGGCATGCTCCTGGTAAGAGCTGTGGCTTGGAGATGTGTTCCACCATAGCGGAAGGACCAACGTGGAGCACCTCACAATCCTTCACTTTATTCCTCTATAGCTAACAGTGGGGGAGAAAGGAAACACGCTAGTGAGCTAGAGCGAGGCCACAGCCCCATGGACAGCTACAGGAACAGTGCTGTCGAACTGGTTTGTGGCCAGAGAGCAGCTCTCAACATCTGCATGGCCACCAAACCAACAGTCTTCTCATTTGCCTGATGAAGCATTCCAAACGGACAGGAAAAGGGCCCCAGCTTCTTCCAGATAAAGGTAGCACATGACCTTTTGCTTTCAAGAGCAAACTGTCAATCACTGATCCTGGAATACCACCTGAGCCCCACCTGAGCCGCTCCAGAAATGTTCCATGAATCAATAACCTCCCTATCAACCTACTTTTGTAAAAAGCCGGAGTCTTCACTGGCTTATATACGTGTGAGTGACGTGCATGTGTGTTCGCATGTTTGCATGTATGTATAAACATGTGTGCGGGTGCAAATACATGTGTGTGTACATGGTGTGGAGACATACCAGAGGTTGATATCAGGTGTATTCCTCAAACAGTACAATTATTTATAAGCAAAGCAGTTTTTAAGAACTAGGGGCATGGGGTATAGCTCACTTGGAAGAATGTCTACCTGTATGAACAGATCTCTGGGATCGATCTATAGCACAACCACCCCCAAAACAAAACCAAGGAATCTTGCTGTGGCCATGTGCCCCACCTTCCTCAATTCCTAAGACAGCCCACCTCTGTGTAGCAAGAAGCCTCCTAAGGGAAAAACAAGTTCTATACTTGTGATGGCAATGAACTTCATTATATAGTTGGTAGAAGTAACTGGCCAAGACAAACACAAACACACAGTGCCCTGCTGTTAATACTGCCTCCTGGGATCATCATGAGAACTTTACTCACAACTGCTGAGCGAGGCACCTATGGGAGTTATTCACTGTGCTAGGTGCTGTGGGAGGTAGATGCAAAGATAGACAAGACAGGCTTTCTGCCCTGCCTCTCCCCCTGTGCCTTCCATTAGCAATTCATAAATAAACCAACAGAGAAACCACTAACTCTTGTCAGAAAAACAGATGAATTCTTAATTGGTTAGTGACACACGATGGCTTCCAGTAACTAGATGAGGGGGGAGAAGAGAAACCAGACAGCCACAGCAGTGGAGGGAACACCTCCCCACTATATGCACGTGGAAGTGGAGCTCGGAATCGTCTGGTACTCACTGTTCTTCTTGTACATCAGAATTTCAAAGGAATTCATCTCGTAGTTCTCAAAGGTCTGGCGCACCTTCTCAATCGTGTCCTTGTCGGTCAGCTCTCCATACATGAAACTGAAAGTCAACCAAAACGCTCATTAGCAAGTCAACAAGTGTCTATTGTCTGCAAGCTCATGTTAAATACCCACTCTACGCACCCGCTACTACCCACTCACAGTGTTATGCACTGTGAGACACATATGCAAACACATGAACACACATACATTTGTACACATATATACATATACATGTGAATGCAATACATTCACACATGTGACCATACATACACACATGCACATGTGTGAACAACATATATATATATTCATAAACACTATTATGGATACACATGTATGCATACACATGTGAGCACATATACATTCACATGAACACATGTGCACATATGTACATAACACACACATTCATAAACACACACGTAAGACATTCATACATACATATGCTTGTGAACACACATACACATTCACATATGAACAAAGATTCACAGGCAAACACACATGTACACACATGCTTTAGAAGACTAATTGATTTAACTGTGTTTTTTTTAAAGCCTCCATTTCTCCATTTCTGCCCCTAAAAACTAAGCCCATAATGTCACATACATCAGAAATGGGTGGATCTGGAAACAGGAGAATGAGAGCCACGGTGCAACAGGGCAGGCTGCGCTGGGCAAGTTGGTGTGTGCCATTACAAAAGTAAGAGGTCATCCCAAATCTGGCTATGCATCAGCTGCACGGGGCTGGACCTGGGTGTGCATCAGCTGCACGGGGCTGGACCTGGGTGTGCATCAGCTGCACAGGGCTGGACCTGGGTGTGCATCAGCTGCATGGGGCTGGACCTGGGTGTGCATCAGCTGCACGGGGCTGGACCTGGGTGTGCATCAGCTGCACGGGGCTGGACCTGAGTGTGCATCAGCTGCATGGGGCTGGACCTGGGTGTGCATCAGCTGCATGGGGCTGGACCTGGGTGTGCATCAGCTGCACGGGGCTGGACTACAGGTGGGGAAGAGAAATGCTACAATAGACAACACAGAGATGGCAGTTACCATGAAGGTAATTGACATTCAGCAGCTGAGTTTAGTAAGCAAGTGAGGGTTTTAAGCAAAGGAGAAATAAAGTCAGATTATATCTTAGAAACACAATTCTAGGAGATGTCTGGGAAGGATAATTTGGTAAATTTTGACCACAGATTTTTTTTCCTTTTCTAATTTCTAACAAAATAAACCAGAGAGAGAGGGGGGAGGGAAAAGGGTAGAGGGGAGGAGAGCAAGAAGTTACTAAACAAGACAGGGGTACAACTTGATACTCTAGCATGAAGAGGAAGCTAAGGAAGGAAGATTCTGCCACATCTGTAAGGCTTTTTCCTGCCTCCTTGCCCTCTGACAACAGCACTGGGTCTAAAATACTGAGAGAACAGAACCCTACAAGCCTTTAATAATACATCTTCCTGATGCTCAAATCTGGAAAAAAGCAGCCTAAGGAAGTAAGTACACTGCATGTAAAAGATAAGAGAAAAATCTCAGGATAGTCAGAACACAGCCTATGAGCCCTGGCTCTCAGCAGAGGCAGGAAAGATGCCAGGACAGTCCCATTTTCCTGAGCTCCACATGGAGCCTAGTCACCAAAGCTCGTCCTTCCAGGAGCAGTATAAACCCTCAACCAAGTAGGATGAACCAGGACATAGGACACTAACACTGTGCAACCGGTGACAAACAGGAAAGTCATGTTCTCTGACAACACCCAGAGTCCAGCAAGCATCCCTCACAGACCTCAGGCTTTCAGACAACAAGGGAAGACTGTAATGACCCTGCCTACGGCCTGAGGTCATACAGAAGTGGGAGTGTGGGCTCCAAACCATGCATCCCCTGTCTTCCAATGCTCCGCACTGAATTAATTCTAGCTTTTTCTTGAAATCTTGACCCACAGAATCAAAATATTTTAGAACAAAGAACCTCAGGGGAAAAAAATGTATCAAGTACAATTCCTGACCTAGACTAAACCTCCAGTCAAACACTGTCCTCGGCTGGATGCTGGACCGGAGGGCTCACTCCAGGTGTCCCAGCTCTGGCACTCTGTAAGGGAAGAGCCCTAGGTGCTGATTTTCTGATTCTGGTGTCACTTTGTCATTTCATTTTCCTTCTAGCAACTGACAGGTGTGACTGATGATGTGGACGTCCTTGCAGAGGCTCCTGTAGTGTTTGGCTTTGGGGCTGTGCGTACAACCTAGATGCCAGGAAAACAGAGCACAGAGGCTAGATCGTCCCAGCCTGGGAACAAGATGGCTTCTCCTCTTTCTCCTGCTGAGTCAATTGTTTAGACCAGTGATCTTCATTTAAGGGAAGTGCTGGTGCCCACAGCGGCGGCGCCCTCATAGGCAAACAGAGCCCTGCATCTGAGTCCCCACAGATGTACAGTGGGGCTGCACCCATTTGCTCATGAACTTCTTCAAGCTGTTTGCTGGAAAGTGAACAGTTCCTTTACCCTGGCAATAGAATACAAATGTCTGCAGTGTGAGGAGTAAGAAAAGAGGAAGTCCTGAACCAACAGGAGTCCAATGGGCACAGATGGGAGGGAAGTGTTCAACTGTTACAGCTGTATACATTGCTTAGAACTGTACAAAAGCTGGCAAAAATCACTGAGGGATTGTGTCTGCTGTCCTAGGGTGAGTGCAGCCATTAAGGAAAGGGGGAGACACTGCTCTGGTCTGCTAAAAAGTAAAGCTAACTCTTGAGACTTGTCAGTTGTGAATCCGCAGGTAGAGAGTGACAGGTAGGACAGATACTCAGCAGGAAATAGCACACAGAGAACGCAGGAGGCTCATGTGCATTAGAAACATAATTTCCAAACCTATAAGCACTAAAGGAAAGTCTTAAACTGTCCATTTGTCAGGCTCGACAATCTAGAAATTAACAAAATTCCAATACTGTCCAAACACTTAATACTGTTTGCCAACTGTTATTTGGCTGATCTACCACATGAAACACACGGCAGTGCCGGTCATCTCCACACTCCACGGTGAGTTTATGATGAGATTCGGATGATGGCTCCTACTCCACGCATACACCACAGAAGATGGGGGAAATCCGGAGGCTGTGCCAAGCCAAGACCCAGCCATAGCTGCAGAGGAGTGCCTGGCAGGGTCCAGGCTGCGTGCCAGCTCAGCACCTTGAAAACATCCAGGCCCAGGGGTACTGGGGTAACCAGTACAAATACGCAGCTATGCTGAGTAACAGAACAAGTGACTCAGTATTGCTTCTCCTCTAAAGAATTTTGGTTTGGCTGAGGAAGAGCTCTATAAATGAGGCCCTGCCTTGTAATTGCTCTCTATAAAATGTTCAGACCATTTTAAAAATTAGGGCTGACGGGATGTAGCTCATTTGGTAGAGTGCTTGCCTAACAAGCACAAGGCCTTGGGTTCAATTCCCAGAACTGCACAAACAGAGCAACGAGCACACACCTGTAATCTGAGCACTTGGGAGTCTGGGGATCAAGGTCATCTTTAGCTGCCTAGCAAGTCTGAGGCCAGTCTGGGCTACCAGTGTCTTGATTCAATTAATTAAAAATTTTTAATGTGATCATCCAAAGCTGCATTTTATTTTCATTAAACTCTGTTTAATCTTCTAACTCTCACATTAAATTCGACCTAAACCTCATAAACTTTTGAGTTCACATCATACAGATTTTTCTGTCTTCTGCTCCTCATCCTGACTTTCCGTGTTTTACTGGCTACTGATTTGTCAGTTGTAGGAACTGTGTTCTACATCTCATTAGTTTTTCCAGCACAAGCACAAACTATACAAGTCATGGCAATAAAAGTTCACAAGAAACACAGAAAGATTGAGGCAGTCTTCCTTTTTTCAAGAGATGCCCCTCTGGGTGCCCCCAGGAGGTGCACTGGGGTCTGAGAGTCCCCAGGAGGTGCACTGGGTACCTGCAGGCACTGCTCTTTTGCATCACTTCTGCCCTGTGGTAGCCGGACAGCTTGCAGAATCCGTCATTGCTGTACACGATGGGCCAGTCTACTATCTGGGCATTCCCCAACACAAAATTAGTGTCTGTTCCAAAAAGAAAAAAGAAAAGAAAGAGCACATGAGACAAGGCATGAGTGAACATGAATAATTTCAGCAGTTCTAATGCTTACAGGTACAGTGATGTAGACAGAACAGTGTCACCCAGGGGAATAGGAAGAACCAGGCTTTGGAACTGAAATTCTGAAGTGGATGCTAACCAGAGCCACTGTATCCTAAGAAAGGAAGCTACAGGGGTCCATAAGTTCCTCTGAGACAGGGTTAAGCCCTCATTTTTCAGCCCACTGGATGCACATCTGGAGCACAAAGCAGAAGAGCAGGAGCAGCTTCTTCTGAACTCTGTGTAGTACCTCAGCCTTATACTGCTCTTGGCCAAGACGCAAACTGGCCTCACCGACCCTGACCAGCCCTGGCCATTCCAGAGGCCTTTCTACGGAAACAAGGGAAGTGGGTAATGCTCCACCTCACAGGACACCCAGGGGAGAAGCCTCATGAGGACAGTGACTAGCCCTTCCTCCTGAGACTGCTTTAGAGAGCATATCAAGGCGCTCACACCACAGAACATCCTCTCTGACTTGAAATCCTGCAGCCACAGAGCTGCAAGCCAGCAGCCAGCCTCCCTGTCTCTTGGGAGGCAGACCTGCAGGCTGGCTTAGTGTGTTCTCCTGGTTCTAACATTCTGAAAATCAAAAGTTGTTGATACCTTTTGTGTTCAGGAAGCCAGGTGTCCCTCTTCTGACCTCAATCATTTAAATTGAGCAGATAAAAATCTGAGTCTTCGATGAAAATATTATCTTAGTCTGGCTCCCTCCTCCTCACAGAATATCTGTTCAACTCACTCCCCTAAAAGAAATGCATACATACTCTTCCCGGCTATACACCAGGCAAGTATATATATACCTTATGTGTGTGCACGAAGTGAAACGATAGTTCTTTCTAACCGGGTGGCGAATCTGTTCTAGAATAGCATTTCTATGCTCATGTGTACATCAGTGAGTTAGTTCCCACGAAACACTGTAATGCCACTGAAAGCTCATCAATAATACAAAGCAAGTTCATTCAGTTTGTATGTACCTGTTCTGTGGCTGTTTGCACATGTGTGCATGTGTGTGTATGTGCATGTAGGAGCCAGAGCTTGATGGTGTCTTCTCCTTTGACTGCTCTTTGCCTTATTTTTGATATGGGGTCTCTTACTGAACATGAAGCTCATTGGCTCTGCTAGGCTGGCTGGCCAATGAGCTCCAGGGATCCACCTTTTTGCCCAACCCAGTACTGGAGTTACAGACATACACCACTGTGTCCAGTCATTCACACAGATGGTGTAGATCAAAACACAGGTTCTTATGCTTGTGGCAGGCTCTTTACCAACTGAGCCATCCCCTCAGCCTCAGGACAGCATTTATAATTCACTCACAGTGTAGGTCGCCTCGCTTCCTGTCTGCATGGAGTCAGACAGGCTGCTTCTGCCCAGTCTGATGAGTTTATTTCTTGATTTGGCAGGTTTGTAAAGTTTATTACATTTCATTAAAGAGAAAAAAAACTACCAAAGACAGAGGATGCTTTACCACTCACAGCAAAGGCAAAGAGTGAGAGGACCCAAAGGCTATGCTGAGCCAAGACCTTTTAGAGGAAGGAGAGGAAGTCATCTCCCTTGAGAACAGTTTAGTTATTATTATCATTATTAATCCTATGTCGTTGTTGCTGTTGTTGGGTGCATGGTGTGCAGCTGGGCACTCAGGCTGGGAAGTACCTGTAGAGATCAGGAGACAGCACTCTAAGGTACATTTGCTCCTTCTACCTTAACATGGGTTTTAGGGGATCAAACTCATATTTCCAGGCTTGTATGGCAAGCATCTTAACCCGCTGAACCACACTGATGGCCCTAGTTTGATTTCCTTAAACATAAATATGACTTTCAAGAAGTGAAGGTGTACACCACTACTTTTACAAATTAGTTTTTAATGAAAACTTAAAGCCAGCTCCTCCCTCCATCTCCCCTATACTCACATAAGTACTTCTTCACTGTCCTCTAAGTACCAAGCACAAGGCAAGAGGGTGGGACAACCAGACTGAGACGTTCCCTGAACACGAGGAATTGCCAAGACAAATGGACCACATGTGCACAACTAGCTAAGGAGGAGGCAGGAAGGTGACACAGGCCTGTCATCCTTGCAATCAGGGGCCACACAGAAAGGTAGCCAGGAGTGTAAGGACAGCCAGGGCTATATAGCAAGAGTCTGTCTCAGAAACAGAACAAGGCCAGAAACGGCAGTGTGCGCCTGTGATCCAGGCACTTAGGGGCTAAGGCAGGAGGATCAGGAGTCCAGCGTTCTTGATCATATATTCAAGGCCAGCTTTGGCTACATAAAACCTGACAGAATAATAAAAGGGGGGGTGGGGAGACTAGGTAAATTAGTCACTTGCTCTGAAAGCACAAGGATCAGAGCTCAGACCCCCAAAATCCATGCAAAGTCGTGTGCAATAGTGCTTGTCTGCAATTCTAGCACACAGAGGGTGTGATGTAGACAGAGGCAGGAGAATCCTTGGACCAGAGAGCCTGCCGTACACAGCAACGAGGGTCCCTACCTCAAACAGAGTAGATGGAAGGAAAGATGCCTAAATCTATCCTCTAATCCCCAAACATGCAGTGCAGCACACAGGCACCCACACTACGCATGAACACTCACACACATACACAAACAGAATTTAAAATCTCCAAATGCACCCATTCTCTGCTAACCCTGTACAGTGTTTTGAATTAGAATGCCCGCCATAGGCTCATATATTTTAATGTTTCATCCCCAGTTAGGTGAAACTGTTTGGGAAGGATTAGGAAGTATGGCCTTGCTGGAGAAGACATGTCACTTTGAAGTTTCCAAAACCCACACAGCTACTGCTCTAGTACCATGCCTGGCTGCCTGCTGGCATGTTCCCTCCCATGCTGGTCATGGAATAACCCTCTGAAACTGTAAGCAAGCTCCTAATTAAACGCTTCCTTTTATAAGTTGGTCATGGTGTTTCATCACAGCAATATGAGAATTATTGAGACACCCTGCAAGAGATCATAGTTCCCAAGAAGCAGGATGCCCTTGACACCATGTGCAGAAGGTCCAGGAATCCCCTCTACCAGTGGACTTGGAGAGAAGGGAAGAAAGCTCTCATCCCAGCACCCCAAAAACCATGACATCATTTTCTCTTCCCTCCCTCCATTCCTAGCACATACATTCTCCTTTAATTCTAACTATAAATAATGACCTGAAAATTATTGTCCAGAACAGTTTGTACATTATGGGGAACCCACACAACCACATGATCCACCATACATCATTAGGAATGAAAGGAGTCCGTACCAACGGTGTTCAGACATCGCTAAGGACAGACACCATTAACTTATATTTACTCTGAGCCACGTACTAAGTCATGGGTTACTATAAGACATGGGTTTTTTAACCTTCAACAGCTTTCATGAAGTGGTATTACTACTAAAGCATCATGGATTTCATCATCTGACTCATGGAAAAACTGAGTGTCTCCGGATGCCCAATAGACAGTTAGTTAAATCAGCATGGAGTTGAGACTCGAACCTGGGTCTACGTGACTTCAGAATCCATGCTTTTCATCATGATATCACATAGTCTTCTTACTCCATTAATACTAAAATCAAACCAATACTGTGATTTATCTGCCTCCAAAATCCTAAATATAATGAGACTTTTAATCAATGGATCAGCAGTCCACTCCTGCCATCATCTATTATGACACACAAGGGTTCCCTCAGGACATGGGCAGAAGACACTCCCCCAGAGGCTAGCTTCTCCATCTGTCTTCATGTTTAGTCTCTTCCCTTGCTTGAACTATCACTTCTTCTTAGAACTTAGAATACTGATCTATTTCCAGAATATTCCTCCTGCCTCCACACAATCACAGAAGGGACAGATGGGATGAGAGACAGGCGATGAGAAGGAAAGGGTTGGCTTGGCTCTGTTTGATTCTCGGGAGTGGGAGAGAATTCCACCTTGGGTGACACACTCCTGAACCTGCCTCAGTTCCCCTGAGCTTGGGAGGGACACAGAAGTTGCCATCTTTCCCATGGCTACTAGGTTTGTATATGAAGCTGGTTATTTTAGCAGATCCTACAGCCAAGGCCAGTATCAGACTGCCCAAGACTAGGATCAGCTAGGCGGAAGGGTAAATACCAAAGGTGGTCAGAAAGGCCAGTGGGGGTGACTGAGAGGAGAGAGGGGAGGAAAGGACAGAAACACAGAGGGAGAAATAAACTATACAAAGAAGACAGAGAGACAGAGAGTGTGACTGAGCCAGGGAAGGGGGACCACATTCTGTTTAATCCAAGAGAACAGAACATGAGTTAATCAAATATAAACTTGGTTCCAACAGTTTCTGGGTGCCCAGGGTCTGGCAGGCAGGAAAACAAGTCCCTGTATTTAGACATGTGACTCACCAGAGTCCTTGCCAGTGTCATTTGCTTCTCTGTGAACGTGAGTGTGGAGAGAAGAATGGAAGGACAGGACTGGTGTGGTTGGTGTCAACTCAATACAAATCTAGACATATCGAGGAAGAAGGAGCCTCAATGGAGAAAATGTCTCAATAAGATGGTCTGGAAGTAAGACTATGGGGCACTTTCTTAATTAAAGATTGATGGGGGTGGGGCCCACCTCACTGTGGGTGGTGCCATACCTGGGAAAGAGGTTCTAGGTTGTATAAAAAGGGTAGAAGAGCAAGATGTGGCATCAAGCCAGTAAGCAGGACCCTCCATGACATCTGTGTCAGTTCCTGCCTCCAGGTTCCTGTCTTGAGTTCCTGCCCTCACTTCTCTCTGAGGACTGTAATTTACAGTCTGTAATTACAGTCTGACTGTAATTGACAAGGTGAAATAAACTCTTTCCTCCCCAGGTTACTTTTGCTCATAGTTTTTATCACAACAATAGAATCCTAACTAGGACTAACAGGAAGCCAAAAGAGACCCATTTATCCAAATAACTCCCGCACAGATGAATCTAGACATCTGTCAGTCACAGAACAGACTCAGGAAGACAGGATCTTAAAAAATAAAAACAAATCTAAATGCTAGTGTGGACAAGACTCCATGACAACAGCCCTGCTCAGTTAAGGATTCTTCAGTCCTCCTGCTGGCTGACCATGTTTGCCAAATAAGAGAGTGGCAGTGAGGTAGCCAGGCACTCTCCTCTTGTCCAAACCGAAGTGCTCTAGAGTATGCTACGTCTCAACTCAGAAAATGGAAACAAAACCTGAAGCCAAACCTCATCAGGAGAGCAGCTCACTACTTGAACAGAGTCAAAAAGCCATTGCCTCCCACACAAATCAATGGGAAGAAGACTATGGCTCATGGACTGGAACGATTCATATTACTTAAGTGGCCACATCACCTAAAGTGACCTGCAGATTCAATGCAATCCCAATCAAAATTCCAATGCCATTTTCACAGAAATATAAAAAGAATCTTAACATTTATACAGAATTGTTAAGCTCATCCAAAAATACCCTCATACCCGATATCTGGACAACTCAAGACCCAGTTCAATTGACTCATACAATTAAGCATCACAAACATGAAAGCTAATGCCCCTCTGCAAATGTTCCGCAGTAACCAGACTAACACAGCTTGCAGTAGAGAACTACAGTGCAATTCTGCTCTGTGTGTGTGTGTGTGTGTGTGTGTGTGTGTGTGTACCCACAGGTACATGCATATGTGTGTGCATGTGTGCAAGTGCATGCATGCATATGTGTGTGCAGGTGAATGCATTTGGGTGTACATGTTCATGTATGTGTTTGCTGTGTGATAGTCAGGGTTCAGTGTCAGATGTCACTCTCTGTATTATTATTTTCTGAGACAGGGTCTTTCACTGAGCCTAGAGCTCACTGGCTGGTTAGACTGGATGCTCAGGGAGTCCCCAGAATCCTCTTGCTCCCCTGTCCTCAGCACTGGGATTGTGGGCACACACTGCTGTGCCTGGTTCTTTACATGGGTGCTATGGATCAGAACTCACACTCACTAAGCCATTGTTTTACCATCGAGCTGTTGTCCTCGCTCCTATTTGGATCTGTGTGAGGTACACTCTATCCTCCATCTGGCTTTCAATGGTGTCTGCCCAGTCCAGAAAAGTGAGGTATCGGAGTGAATGCTTTTAACCTCTCATGTCTACGTCCTCGCTGACACTGATCATGCTGTGAGTAGGTAACTCAGAATCAAGAAGAACCCATTCTGTGGAGACTCCATTTCTCTAAGACCCTGTTCTGTGAAGACTCCATGCTGTGAAGACTTCATTCCTCTATGAAAATCTATTTTATGAAAATTCCAGTCTATAAAGACTGCATTTGATGAAGACCCTACTCTGGGAAGATTACACTCTGCATCTTGGCCCAACAGTTATCTCTGTCTCTGTGTAGAGAATGAAGACAGATTTTGAGCTAGTGCCCCCTGTTGTACTCACAGCCTACTTGTGACAGGCTCTGCTACTCTGGTCTGCCAGTTCCTAGAAGGATGGTAACTCATGGTCTAAAAGCCAAAGTCAAGGTTCCAGGAGAAGACAAACGGAGTTATCATGCTCTATAATCCAGTCTAACAGGAATGCACTGATATTATACCTTGATCTTCATGTGACTGCCCCAGAGCATTTGAGTAAAAGCCCAGAAGACATGAAAGAAAAATGGACTCTAACAAGGACCAGGGCTCTAGTGACCCACTTCCTTGACTCCTAGACCTGGCTGATCTCACTGGAGACTGCCAGCAAATACCCACAGAGGAAGAGGCTGTGTGAGCCCCTCTGGCCTCTGCTAGCAATGGAAGAGTCCTTTTTGCTTGCTTCCTTCTTTAAAAATGAGAACAGTACCTTCTGTGCCTCAAGGTCCCTGTTTTATAGCAGACATAGTCAAGATATCACTCTAGGACAAAGTCAAGGTGTCACTCTAGGATACAGTCAACACATCACTCTAGGATCTAGTTAGTCAAAGCATCACTCTAGGACATGGTCAAAGCATCACTCTAGGACATGGTCAAGGCATCACTCTAGGACATAGTTGGTGAAAGCATCACTCTAGGACATGGTCAAGGCATCACTCTAGGACATGGTCGAGGCATCACTCTAGGACATGGTCAAGGCATCACTCTAGGACATGGTCAAGGCATCACTCTAGGACATAGTTGGTGAAAGCATCACTCTAGGACATGGTCAAGGCATCACTCGAGGACATGGTCGAGGCATCACTCTAGGACATGGTCAAAGCATCACTCTAGGAAGCTGAGAGGACATTCGTAGTCCCCCGTGTCTGCATCCTCATGTTCCATCATTATGCAGTCTACTCCCTGGACTCCATTGAGTCTATCACGTGCCTCCTCTGCAGTAAACTTGGTGCTGTGCCAACCTCAGTCCTATATCTCAGTGTCTGGTTTTATGAAATTTTCACTTCTGAAATCTTGAGAGCCCTGAGTAGTCAGTCACATAAGAAGTCCAGCTATGCCACTGGAGACTTAAAAACAGAGGCCCAGTTAACAAAATGGAATTTCTGAAACTACACAAGGAACCAAGGAATCTACCCAGTGATCAAAACCAACAGAAAATTCAGGAATAAAAGCATCCTACCAAAATGCAAATCAAATGTCTTTGAAGGTGGGCAAGATGGCACTTGCTACCATGCCTGACAACCTGCTTGATCCCTAGGAACTACAAGGTGGAAGGAGAAAAGCAACTTCCTGTAACTTGTCCTCTGACCTACACATGATGCACTACTGACAATAGCCAAGACAGGGAGCCAGCCCAACTGTCCATCAGCAGATGAGCAGACAAATAAATGTGTATGGAACTTTGTGCAGCTGTAAATAAAAATTAAATCATGACATTCTCAGAAAGGTGGATGGAACTAGAGACCATTATGTTAAGTTATATAAGCCAGGTGTGGAACTACAATAGTGCCTGCTTTCTCTCAGTTGTTAACTCTATTTTTAAGTGGTGTGTGTGTGTGTGTGTGTGTGTGTGTGTGTGTGTTGAAGGTAGAAAGGGAGAACAATGAAAAGCAAGAGATATTAAGAGGGAGGAGGGGTAGAGAGTGACAGAATGCACTAGACATGCAAGCAGAAGGGGGAACTATTTGTGGGGAGGAAGGCGTACCCGCAAGGAGGCATAAGGGGGAAGGGATGAATAAGAATAAGCATCATAATGGAATCCATTACTCTACGTGCTAGCTTTAAGAATATGCATAGAGGTGCAATAAGTGCCCTCACGTGGGAGTGGCAACCAACAGCTCTCTAATTGGACTTAAAGCCCACTCAACAGGAGGGAAATCACATCTGGTGCCGTAAAACTTCCCGGAGCTAGTGAGATCATGGACCTTAGAAGAGAATGTACTACTATCACTTTGCTGGACAAGCACAACTGCTCACTACATTCTAAGTCTTATCCATATGCCCACGGGTAAGTGGAGCTACCACGCTCATCAGAGAAGCTTCTCTTTACAGCAAATGGAGACCACCACAGAAAACCACAACTGGACACAAGGCAGAGATCAACAGCTTGTGGGGAGCCCAGCTCCTATGAGTACATCTGTGTCACAGCTCTTGCATCTGTGGCTAAGTGGACATCACGTAACGAGAGGGCAGAAAGACTGGAAGAGCTAGAACTCCAGGAAGTCTGCTGTGAAACAGCCTCTCCTAGAAATGGCTGCATAAACACTAGTGGAGCAATAGCGGTGTCAATAGACATGCCGATGCGGAGGGGAAATTGTTCAAGGGGGTCCCACTTCTAGACAACAGACGATAGGTAATTATTGACTGCTGGGAGAAGGGGAATCAGCCTCTCCCAGGGATGAGCCTCCTCATTGGCTGTCTGATGCAGAGTAATCGGCCTTGAAACTGTACTCACATCACCAAGAAAAATGGACTCAGCAGGCTGTATTTACATATATTTGTGCAAACACATACGTATATACCTACACATGAATCTATAACAGTAATAAAGAAAATGAGCTGTCAGGTTGAGGGGCACATGGGAGGGGCTAAAGGAAGGATAGCTGGCAGAGGCTGGCGGTAAGAAAGTCGAGGGAAGTGGTGTGATTCTATTTCAATTAAAAACATATTTTAAAAGTAAAATCTTAAAAAGAAGACAGCTTGTCAGTCGACTCTTCCCCTCCTTGGGCTTCCCAGAGCACCTACTCAAAAGGGCAACACAGATGACAAGTTAGGTTCTAATTTCCATTGCATCCCCATGAGCCCTGTGGGAAGTTCCTTCCCCTTCTGTGGAACTGGGGAGGAGGAGAGACCCTGAATTAGGTCCGAGCTTCTGGAAGCCATAAATCTGACTCTGAACCACTGTGCTCAGAACAAAGAACAAGACAGGCAGTGGCTCTGCACCCTCTAAGCTGCCCATCTGCAAAATGTCACCAGCCAGCAGCCACCCTGAAAGACACTTCTCTACTGCCTGACTCTGTACAGCCTGAATCACTTCAAGTGTAGTAGAGAAACCTTCCAAAGGAATATACTTGGGTGACGCACACTGCGTGTGGCTTCAGCTCAGTGGAACTGCCTGGACTAGGGCAGGGTGTAAGGTAAAACCTCAATGTGGGAATTATAAGACTGTCAAAGAATTCAAAAGCAGAAGACAGTTGACACTGGTGGCCAATGGGTACACAGTGAAGAAGTGTCCTTGGGATCAACAAAGCCCAGTCAAGAGAAATGCTCTTGCTGGAGATGGCAGCTTACATTGTGATTCCAGCATCCAAGGAGGCTGAGGCAGGAGGATTGCCAGATCAAAGACAACCTGGACTGCATAGAAAGAGCCTCTCTCAAAAATGAAAAAGAAATGTACTCTTGATACTGATGCAGCCACCTCTATGTGCGTGCGGGCGGGGGGGCCTCCCCCAGAGTATTAAAATGGACAGAAACACAGTTCCTTAAAATGGGGCGGTATCCCATGTCATTTCTACATGTCCTCCGCTGCTGTCACCTCTAGACCACTTCTAATGCCTAATAACGTCGAAGCTGAAGAAACAGTTATTTTCCTGTGTGTGCCCATGCACACAGAGGGATGATAGACTTCTTGCAAGCAGAATGTACAAACTTTCTGCAGCCACCTGCCAACACTGAGGACCAAACCTGCCTTCCAGGTCACTCTCTGCACTGACAGAGCCCACCTTGCATTGCTGGGTAAACACAGGAGCTCAACCTGGCTGCCCTTGTCGTGATTCCGTCCCCAGCTCTCTTTGGAAAGCTTGCAGGGCCTCCAGGTCTTTTGTAAAAATTAGCCTGATTGTGCTGCCCTCTTCCTCCTCTGGGAGGGTCTCCAGTCACGAGCGTGCACACAATTAAATGTGAGGTTTCCTAATTCCAACCTTCCTCAGCACTCGGTTCCCTCCAGTCTCCAAACATTGGAAAGGCTCCCCACCCCACCATGAAGAGTGTCCTCAGCCAAGGGGCCTGAGCCCAGCCATTCTGCAGCAGTAATGACAGTCACAATCCTCCCCAAACTACCATTTGCCCATAAAGCATAACACAGAGACATTCTAAAGAGAAATTATTAGAAAATTGCTTTTCATCATAATTACCACAAATAACAAAGGAGAAACTCACTAAAGCAACGGTACAGAGAAGCGACTCGCTGTGGGCAATTACGCAGATAAAAGCCACGTCCAGCACGCGGTTTGCACAGGTTCATTGTTCCCTGCCGAAACTGGCTATTACAGGACAGTAACTACTGCACAGCGCAAGTCCAATAACGCAAAGCTCGGGGAGGAAAGGAGCACCGCTCCCTGAAACTCCGTAGTGTTACAGATTGCAGAGGGCGTCGGTGTGCTGAGGAAAACGAATAAAACTACATTTGTATTTCTCTGAGCGCAATGAGACAACAGAAAAATAACAACTGTGATAAATGACAAGAGCAAGAACTATGTAGTAAGGCCTAGACAAAGACCAGAAAATAATGGCTTCATTTTCTGGAACCTACACAAAGTCCATGCCAAGAATTACTTCTTGTTTTGGTTTAGTCTGGGTTTTTTGTTTTTGTTTTTTTGTTTTTTGTTTTTTTTGAGACAGAGTCTCATCCTATTGCCCAGGCTGCTCTCAAACTCTTGGCTGCTCTTTAGTTTAGGCTGGCTTGGAACTCATTGTGCCTTTATGACGTTCAGACTAGACCTGAACTCACAGAAATCCTTCTGATTCAGTCCACTACCCCCACCCAGCACTGGGATTACAGCTATGAGAAACCACCCACGACTTTACTTTTTAATTTTCTTAGGTTAATGTTTATATTGCTTGTGTACAATGTTTCAGTTACAAGTATGTATGTATAGCACATGTGTGACTGATGCCCACCGAGGTCATGAGGCTGCACTGGTACTGGAGTTACAGATAGTTTTGGACCACCTTGTGGGTGCTGGGAATGGAACCTAGTCCTCTGCAAGAGCAAGAAGTGCTCTTAACCACTGAGTCCTCTCCCTGCCCCCAGAAGGAAGGAAATAAGGAAAGGAGGGAGGGAGGAGAGAGGGAGGGAGGGAGGAGGGAAGAAGGGAGGAAAGGAGAAAGGGAGGGAGGGAGGGAAAAATGGAGGGAGGGAGGGAATTGATGAAAATTTGGTGAGATCTGAGCAGATGAGCAAGTGTATGGAAATACAGAAGCTAAGCCCTCCTGCCAACCTAAGTCAAACATCTCAAGTCTTAGTACTAGAAAAAAGTCATATGCTGCTCTCTCAAGTTTTCCAACAATAAAATCTCATGTATGTGGTTCTTCTAAATCGTCATGGGCCCAATCTTTGCATATAACCAACTGAACACCCAGGAGATTTGAAAGCTATTTGCTTCGTCTGTGATTTTAATACTCAACAGAAACACATCTTTTATTAAGTCAGTAAATTACAGTGAGGAGAGAGCTTTCAATTTCCAAGGCAAACTCAAGCACTTCGTTTACCGAGTAGTTACCCCAAAGCACACAGTTTCAAAGGCATCTTCATCCAACACCAAATAAAACAATAAAAGCATATGACTCTCCTCACAGGCAGCGTAGACGGGAATGAAAACATGTCAGCAAGGCACAGGTGTGTTCTATTACCGGATGATAGTTAATAAACTAGAGGTGAGTATCCAAATACTGAGAAGCATCTGTTTATGTGGTCAGTTGTTTAAAGCAGCTCAGTAGCTTAATGAAACAAGTGCTTTATTCTCATATTTACAGCCAGTGAATTCTTAATACACATGTGTCTATATAAAACTACCGAGGCTGGAAAGATGGCTTAGAAGCTAAAAATATGTGCTGCTCTTACAGACCCAAGTTCTATTTCCAGCACCCACACTGGACAGCTGACAACCACCTATAATTCAAGTATCTAACATCTTCTTCTGGCTTCCACAAGCATTCACACCCATGCGCACATACGCAGAGATACACAGACACATGTACATATAATTAAATTCTTAAAGTAAATCTTAAAATGTCTCTATTAATGAGCGGAGGCTAGGGAGATGGCTCTGTGGCTGTGCTGGCTAGAGTTTGTCAACTTGACCCAATCTGGGAGGAGGAAACCTCAACTGAGGAATGCCCCTATCAGACTGGACTGTGGGTCAGCCTGTGAGGCATTTTCTTGACTGATGATTGATGTTACCCCTGGGCAGGTAGTCCTGAGTCCTAAGTAAAAGCAGGCTGAGTGAGCCATGAGGAGCAAGCCAGTAAGCAACATTCATTCCTCTATGGTCTCTGTTTCCGTTTCTGCCTCCAGGTTCCTGCCTTGGGTTCCTGCTTCTGTTCCTGCCTCTAGGTTCCTGCCTTAAGTTCTTGCCCTGACCTTCCTAGATGATTGGCTACAAGCTGTGACATGAAACAAACCCTTTCTTCTCCATGTTGCTTTTGGTCCTGGAGTGGTTTTCATAGTAATAGAAACCCTGACTGAGACAGTAGTTAAAGTACTTGCCAGTCAAGCATGAGGACCAGATTTAGATCCCCAGAGCCCAAGTAAAATGCCAGGTGGGTGCGGTGGCCACCTGGAATCCCAGCCTTGACAGATGAAGATGGGGGATGCCCCAATGAAAGCTGGCTATCAAAACTAGCCATATCGGTGAGCTCTGGGTTTTATTGAATCTGCCTCAATGAATAAGGCAGAAGAGTAATCAAGGATGATTCCTAACTTCATGCCTCCATATGCACATGAATATATACACATATACAGCCATGCATGCAAACATGTACAACATGCACACACATACATATCAATTAGTATTGGGAAAAAAATTCCTAAAGCTAGTTTTCTATTTTTCTACTGTGTTACTTAAAATTCTTAGTGGGACGCAGTATCACATCAGAGTGGGCAAAAGGATTTCAGAACAGCTCCACTTCAAAAGACAAGTTCTTGAGTGTGTGTTTTGTCCCAGGCCTGGTGGGAGCACTGGGCTCGTACTGTGCATCTGACGTCCAGCTTGCCCAGTGAGCCTTATGCACCCACTTCTGAATATCACATAACTCCAAATCCCACTTCCCCCGTGAGGGTTTCGGTTACAGAAGACGAAACCAAGACTGATGGTTGGCCAAACAAGCCACCACTAAGGCTAATCCAACTAGATTTTCCTTTGAGAACAGAAACGGAGATATTTGTCTGAGCGACCTATTAGCTGAGCAGACTTTGTTGACCACATCCACGCTGATGAGCAGAGGGTAATGGGCAACCCATGGCACAGAGAAGCAGAGACTGGAGCTTCATGAGGGAGCACTGAACAGAAGGACACCTGGACCACAATGCAGACAGCAAATAGGGACAGACAGACAACACCACAGAGAGCTTGATGAAGACACATTAGCAGACAGTGGCCAGAAGGCAGTGAGATGGACAGACAAAATGGAGACAGCAGTCCACACAGCCGGTGATAGGCAGACACAGGGGGCAGATGGAAAGGGAAGGAACAGGAGAGAGGAAGGAGATGAGGGACATGGGCCTGCAGTGTGGGAACAGGTTGACAGCAGATACAAGAGCAGGAGGGAGACCTACAGAGCAGGCTCCCAAGAGTGAGACCTAGCCACAAAGTCAAGACCTTTGGAGAGGGTTCTGGAGAGACTGAGGAAAGACAGGAAGACTGAGAGTGGTGTCCAGGTGCCCAGAGAGGGGCACTCTGAATGAGGAACTGAGAAAGCCTCAGGTCCAAGGCATCTCTGACCCTGCCCCCCAGCCACCCATCACCCTGTTGATCCTTTCTCATCCGCGGAGCAAGAAGAGACTTCCTCTGGTAATAAATGCCTTATTTGCCTGGAGACAGGACCACACAGGATCACAACAAGGAATTCTACTGCCTTCAAATCTTCTTACTGGAATTTCATTAACCAAGGAAGATTAAACAACAGAGAAAGAGATTGAAAACCAAGCCATACCTAGAGGCCAGGGGAACTGCTTCTCTGGCCACTGTTTGGTCTCTGAACATAATCATTTTTCTCTGAAACTCATTTATTACCCCTTAAGTTATTTGTTACAGAGCCAGCAAGATGGATCAGTGTGAAGAGGCTTATCACCAGGCCTGACGAGCTGAGTTCGAACCCTAAAACCCAGATGGTAGGAAAGAACAGACTCCCACAGTTGTCTGACCTCCACAGACATGCCATGGCATGCATGTGTACCCACACATATTTAAACATGTAAAAGAACATATTGCCTTCTGAAATTACCAACAGGCCTCTCCCACACTGTCCTCTCCAGAAAGAGAATACTTAGTTCTTATCATCCGGTCCTCCTTTCGCGTCTCAGGTCTTGTGTGGCTCCCATGGACACATGTACATTAATAAATCCGTCATGCTTTTCTCTTGTAACCACTCCTTATGCTATAGGAGCATCAGCCATGACTCTCTGTGATGGACAGAAAGGTGATATCCCTCTTTTCTGCTCCCAGGGCGGCACAAAGAGAGCAAGCATCACTATGCCAAGTGAGGGGGAAGGGATGGGAGGTTGGTGGGAAGAGCCTGGGTGAGCTGGCTGGGAAAGGACAATACACAGTTTCACCCAACAGGAGACTAGAACCTAGGGCCTGCTCTTTCTAGAAAAAGCAAGTTACTGTTTCAAAATGGCAGGCACACCATTTCTTTCTCAAACTATGACTGAAAAGTTAGAAAAAAATATAGAGAAGGGAGCCTCCTGCAGATGAGGGCACTGAAGTTTCATCAAGGCGAAAGGAAGTGGAGTGTCGAGTAACAGGGAAAGCCAGGTATAAAATTCCAGGGTCACCCAGCTGGGGTTGACAGGGAGTCCCAGGAGAAAGTCACACTGCTGAGAGACAAGGATAAAATGTGGCTGGGATGTAAGACATCGACTGCAAGTCAACAGAGAAAGAATCCACTCTCCTCCAACACACACATGGCTCCACGTGCCTGGGAGCCAAGCATTGACCTCGAGTATGAAGAAATGGGTGGAGTTGTCACGAAAGCGGGTCTCCCTAACTGTCATGCCCCTTGGAGCTGACTGAAGGATTCACTGAAGCACAGGAAGCTGGGTCCCATCCCCAGAATTTCCGGTTCCCTGGGTTCTAGTTTTGTTTCTGTCACTGTGATAAGAACACCCTAGGGTTACGGTCCACCGCGGCAGGGTAGTCGCATTAACAAGAGGTTGGAACAGCTGGTGACCTCACATCCACAAGAGCAGAAAGAAATGAAGGCGTGCACACTTGTGCTCGGTTAGCTTTCTCTTACACCGTGCAGGGCCCAAAGCCAGGAACGGTGCTGCCCAAAATGGGCTGGATCGCCTCACCTCTACAATAGAGACAGTTGACCACAGACAGGTCCACAGGCCCACCTGATCCAGACAACCCCTTGTGGAGACCCTCTCCCCAGATGATTTCTGGGGTGTGTCAAGTTGACAATTAGAATGAGCCATCACACGAGCTGGGATGGAGGATGAGAGACTTTGCTTCTGCATTGACTTAGGTCATCTCTTCAAACCTCAGGCTCCACACTTGTAAAAGGGAATAATGATAGCTCCCACGGGATAGTAAGGAAGATCAAAGGCGATGCAGATAAAACCTTCGGCACACAGGTGAACCTAGATAATAACTAATAATTGTCACAGATGACTATGATGTGTTAGCATCTGGTGAGTGTGATAAACCCCCACTTATGCTCTCTTTTGACATGTGAAATTATAGGACTGAAAAAATATGGAAAAGGATGTAAAAGTACTTCATCAAGCCAGTACACACAGCACCTCAGTGCTCAGCTCTCACCAAGTTCACCCACACAGCACACACTGGCCACACAAGGCTGAGAACCTGACTTAGCCACCGAACAAGTCCCGGGTTCCTTGGGCCAGTCTCACCAGGATCACTGAGGCACTCGACAGGGAATTTGATGGCTGCTTAAGAAACCTTTCATAAAGGAGCAAGGGGTGGGCGGGATGGAGGAGGCAGGGTGGGGGAAAGTAGTTTACAGCGTTTGCCAACTCCCATGGTGTAAATGTTCCCACCAAAGTGGCTCAAGCACTGAGGTGAAGATGGCAAAACAGGAGTAGGGAAGAGAAGTGCACAGCCCCACCCTGTGCACGTCTGCACAGTCTCCTCAGAACCCCGCCGAGGAGCTCCTGGAGAGGCGATCAGGACCCTGTGAATGCAAGGACAGTGAGCTAAAGACATAACCCTTAACCAGCAGGGGACAGCCATTCACCATGCGTTTGCAGGGGAAAACTAGGAGAGCCAGTATCTCCTATCTCACGTGGAACACTGTGTAAAATGAAGCCAGCAGCTACCAGCCAGCAACAGAGCCAACGTCTGTGATCTACACAGACCAGCCTCCCAAGAACACAGCAGGCTAGGAAAACAAAAGACAGTGGACCTGTCGATCCAAACAGAATGCCTAGCCCACATAGAGACCCAAGCCTTCGGGCACAGCTGCACGCAGCTCTCATCTATCCAGTCTCAGTGGTGCTACAGGGAAGAAAAAGTCAAATAAAAACCTAAAACAACAACCAACAACAACCTGCAGGTGAGCAGGCTCGGTGAGCGAAGGCACCTGCCACCAAGGCTGATGACCTGGATTTGATCCCCAGGACACACACGGTGAAAGTAGAGAAAGCTGTCCTCTGACCTCCACACGTGCACTGCGGCACACGCATTCACAGACACAAGTAAATGTCATAAATTTAAATGTGTACGCACACACACGGTTGGCTCAAACACTTATCACGGAAACTAACCACATTTTCTTTGTCACGGTTGAGAAGTGAAGTTCTGGTCTAAGACGTATTTTTCTAAGTAACTCTAAATACAAAGTAGAGTTAAGCAGCGGATATATGCGATGTTTGCTAGTATTTTATGTCTTCCCCAGCACACGGACCACAACAGTGGCGGGGCCTACATCCTGGCTTCGAGGAAGGAGAGAGGAAATGGAGGCCCTTCTCTTCCTACAGAAGCCCCTGCACTAGATGGCTGGTAACATGGTAGCCTATGTAAGGAGACCCTGTCCCAAAACAAAACAAAGAAACATCTGATGGCACTGCAGAGCCTTATGGGCTGTGGGACGTGCTGGGCTCCAGCGCTCTCTCTTACTGATTACATTGATAATGGTGGGATTGTCTTGGCTCACTTCAGAACATCGGTTCTATGCAACACGGGGCTAATCCCAAGAGCGGCCATTTACTTCTTTTTATAATGAATATTCTTAGTGTAAGAGGACTGACGACTGGCATGATTTAATGACTGCTGATCAGAAGGATTTTAAGTGGTTTGTCACTAATATACTTGTTTGATTGTCACAGCAGAAGCCAGTAGAACCCAGAGAGACGCTACAGCTGGACAGACAGCTCTCTATTAGCACAGAAACAACCAGGGTAACCAAGAAATTCCATATGTAAGGCGCACTCAAGAGTCACATCAGTAGATGAGTACCCCAGAGGCAGGACAGCAATGGGCCAGAGGTGTGAAGTTTTCAAAGGAAGCTACAACCCCATCAAAACAACACTTCCCACGTTCTGTCTCTTTTTCTCCGTGACTTAACACGATCTGGCCACCCCACATCCAACTTCACAAAAAAAAAAAGTTATCCCAAAAATAACCCTGGCTGAGATGAGTGCTGGGGAGGAAATCCGTAGCAAGTGTTGAGGATGCAGAACATCTCTGAGACCTCTGGAGAGATTTGCACTTCATGCCGTGCTTCATCATGGCTTCTTCAGTGAGACCCGAAAGCACACATGTCTCCCTCAGCTGGAATTCCCAGGCACAGAACCCAGCTAACGGGAGGTTATCTCCTGTGTGTACATGCACGTGTGTGCCTGTATATGCACATGTGTGTATATCTGTGTATGTGTGCCTGTATGTGCACATACATGTAGAGGCCAGAGGTCAATGTTAGGCATCTTCCTTAATTATTCTCAACCTTGTTTTTTTCTTTTCTTTTCTTTTTTTTTTTTTGTTGTTGTTGTTTTGGGGTTCTGTTGTTGTTGTTGTTTTGGGGTTCTGTTGTTGTTGTTGTTTTGGGGTTCTGTTGTTGTTGTTGTTGTTTTAGACAGAGTCACTGAACCTTGAGCTCAGCATCTGGCCAGTGAGACCCAGCATCCTCCAGCATTCGCCTCCCCACCTCTGGGGTTACAGCACAGGACACTGTGCCAGGCTTTTATGCTGGTGTGGGGGTTGATGACATCAGGTCCTCCAGCTCGCATGCCAATCACTTTACCGAGCCGTCTCTCTCTCCAGCCGCTCCTTTGATGTTGAATCCTCCGCTGAGTCTGAGCCCTCCCTTCAGTCCTTTCTGAATATTCCTTTCAGTAAAAGAAAGATGATGGTATGCTCCCTAGTTCCCTCACCCGTCCAGATCCAGTTCTTACATAATCTCCGTCCCCTGAGTTTAAGGCTTCTCAGTATAAGAAAATGAATGTCCTAAACACACACATACCAAGGACAACAAACAAAAACAAAACAAAGCAAACACCACAGCCCTTGCCTGTGCCCTTTGCGCATAACCTTTAGGGTGACATCTCCACGTCATTCGCGCTATGTGAGGACGCACACACGTGAGAATGCTTAAGCATCACTTCGTGCTGGAGCTTCCCACAGGACAGAACGAGTTTGTTTTCATTTCATTTTGGTCACATGCTCACTAGGAAAACAGTCCCAGATGACCCCAGACTTCATTATTTGCTTGTTTGAGAGAAAAAAAGGGGAGTAGGGGGGGGAGAATACCAAATGCTGGTGAAGTCTCAGAGCAGTGGGACCCTGGTCCACTGCGGGGGGCGAGTGTGTGAACCGATGCGAAGTCTGCATGACTCTGTGTCAGCGTCTGCCTCAATGAAGTATACACATCCTGGGCGCATCCCCAAGGGAAACACATGTCGTGTGCTCCAAAGGCAGGCGCAAGAATGAGAGCCCTCAACTGGAAACCCACAAGTCCCTCAGCATCAGAACAGGAACATAAAATGTGGCCACACTATGAAGTGTTAAACAGCAAGGAAAAGGAATGGGACAGGAGAAGCAACCTCAGAGGGCTCAGCGACTGAAGGAAGGACGCGTATTCGGCACACGTGCGCAACACCCCAATGCAGACAGATGCAGCTTTCCTGCTCAGGAGGAAGAGCAAAGTGATGAAACCTGAGGAAAAGTGAGAAAGGGTAACCATAAAATCAGAAGACAGACAGCACCAGCCAGCAGAAGAACCAGATCGGTGCCTAGTCCAGTCCTCACCAGAGAGGTCCCTCCAGCAGTTGATGGGCGTGTACGGAGAGGCCCAGGGCCAAACATCACATCATGAAGAGATCAGGAAACCCCTTGGAAGAGGGAGAGGAGGGATGGCAGAAACCAGAAGGGTAGAGGACACCAGAACAAGCCCCACAGTGTCAACTTACCAACAACAGAGACTGAAGCAGCAGACATAGAACCTGCAGAGTCCCCTAAATATATCTTTATGGCTGTCTGGCTTGATGTTCTTGCAAAACTCCTACAGGCTGGAGTTGGGGAGTCTCTGTCCCTTTTACCTGCCCTTGGGACCTTTTGCTCCTGCTAGATTGCCTGGCCCACCCTTGATGTGGGGACTAGTGCCTGGCCTTGATCCATCTTGCTATGCAATGTCTTGTTTGAGCAGTAACCCTGGAAGGACTGTTATTTTCTGGGGAGAATGGGAGGGGGGTAAGTTTGTTGATGGGAGTGGGGGTAGACTTGAGGGAGGGGGGGATGGCGAACTGGAAGCAGTGGAGGGAAGGGAAGAGAAAAGTCAGAGTGTATTGCATAAGTTGTATAGGAGAAGAAAAAGAAAGTCGGAAGATGGCTCCCTGTAGGAGGGGGCAGAGAAGCCAGGGTCAGGAAGCTCTCGGGGTCTGTGGACCACTTCTAGCTGACCTGTCTCCCCATACAGGCAATGATGGTATAGGACTCTGCATAGAAACAGGGAACCACTACACTGAGTTGTTTTGTGTGCTTTTCGAATACTGTGTTAAACCATTTTAAAATACTTAAGAATAAAGAATTTTCAAATATATACCAGTGGACTGGGTCAGTGTTATTCCATGAGACAAGCTATGAATGAGGGGAAACTCTAAGGGCAGGATTAACCTGGACATACCAGTGCATACCTGTGATCCCAACACTGGAGAAGGGAGAGGACACTGAGGTTGGAGGGTCATGGGTTCAAGGCCAGCCTGGGATACATGGTGAGGCCTTGTCAAATGAGATAAAACAGCAGCATCAGAAGAGGAGAGGGAGCAGGGGAGAAGGGTGGGAAAGAAAAACAGCACTTCTCAATAAAAGCTGCTTAAAAACAATGTATTCCTTATGAAAAAGTGTGTGTCCCCAGATGGCCGACACCCAGTGGGAGGAACATTCTGGAGAGGATTAAACACTGAGAGAGGAGCTGAGCAGATCTTCTCCTCAGAACTGAGATTCCTGGAGTCTGATTCTCATGCTCCCTAACTACGGATGTGGCCCCTTAGAGAAACAGAAACAAGTGCTGGCACAGACAGGGAAGTGGTATCTACCTGTGAAAAGGCTCCCTTTGGGTAAATAACCAATGCCAATTCTAAATGCCTATTTTTAAGCCATTAACTAAAGATCGAGAGGGAAAGAACTGGGGAGCTTCAAGGCAATGCGCACGGAGCCAGAGATGAGGTCCTGCCAGAGCAAAGTCGCAGGTTAGTGGCTCCATTTCCCATGGCCCTTCCCAAATGCACACTTTGTTTTCAGATAGATTTTTAAGGTTCGTGGGTCTTATTAAAGCTATGGAGTTAGGAGGGTTTATTGCCTTGGCTACATCACAAGACTTCAGGCTCTTAGTTCCTAGCTAACATCAGTCACTACAGTCAAGTTTATAGCTTTCAGAGAAAGACGGCTGAAGGTTTCCTAAGTATTGACTGTAAGGAGAAACAGGTGTGGGTCAGAATCCAGGCAAGCGCCTCTCAGAACACGTATTTAACCTGATTTCTGTTTCACAAATATTGCCACGGCTCAACACATCTATAAGGAGACACAACATTACCCATGATGCCCATCCTGTTTGCTAACTAATTATATCAACAACCTGAGCCATCTTAACACTATACAAAAACACAGCTGACTTAGCAGTCTGTAAATTACACATGTACATAAATCTGGACCAGAATGTGCTGCATTCCGCTCTCGTTGGTGTGCAGAATCTCTCTGGCACCTACAATTGTTAGCTATAGGTTCCCAAACGTTAAAGCATATGTTTTGCTGAGAATGGGCCCATCTAGAGTAATATTTTGTAGATTCCTGGCACCTTGGTCTGCCAGCCTTCCTAAGACAGATCTCCTATTTGCTTCAGCGGTTTTCTGACAACAGGAGCCTGCAGACTTAGACAACTGTCAAAAAGTGCTGTGGAAGAGCACCCTCCTACTGTGAACATAAAGAGCAGCACAGCCAATAGTGTTCGTGCCTGTGCATCTGTGTGTGTCGTGTGTGTGTGTTTCTATGTGTATGTGTGTGTGTGTATGTCTATGTCTGTGTGTATATGTATGTGTGTCTGGGTGACTAAATGTGTGTGTGTCTGTTTATGTCTGTGTCTGTGTGTGTCTGTATGTGTCTATGTGTGTCTGGGTGTGTCTCTGTATGTGTGTCTGTATGTGTCTCTGTGTGTGTCTGTGTGTGTCTGTATGTGTCTATGTGTGTCTGTGTGTGTCTGTATGTGTCTATGTGTGTCTGTGTGTGTCTCTGTATGTGTGTCTGTATGTGTCTCTGTGTGTGTCTGTGTGTGTGCTTGTGTGTGTCTCTGTATGTGTGTCTGTGTGTGTCGTGTGTGTGTGTTTCTATGTGTATGTGTGTGTGTATGTCTATGTCTGTGTGTATATGTATGTGTGTCTGAGTGACTAATGTGTGTGTGTCTGTATGTGTCTATGTGTGTCTGTGTATGTCTCTGTGTTTGTATGTGTGTCTCTGTGTTTGTGTTTCTGTGTCTCTGTGTTTGTATGTGTGTCTCTGTGTTTGTGTTTCTGTGTCTCTGTGTTTGTGTGTGTGTATGTCTGTGTTTGTGTGTCTGTGTGTGTGTCTCTCTGTGTGTATGCGTCTATGTATGTACGTATGTATGTATACCACAGAATACTTGTAGAGGTCAGAAGTCAAGTTTTAAAAACTGGTTCTCTCCTTCCACTGTGGGTCTGGTTTGGGTTGTCAGGCTTGCCTGAGCTCTTTTCCCTGCTGAGCCATCTTGCAAACCCAGCAATAGGATTTTGAATGATGGCTGATGCAATCATGAGCAAAATCACGTCAAGTGTGGAGTATTAATCATCCTGCAGACTGCTAATAATCCAAAGCACAGACACTTCTCAAATCTTTCTTTCATATACTACTTAAATTCAACCCAACAAAGTTAAACGAATTCAGTAAACACCTCTGAAGTGTTTTGTTTATTTTATTTTTTATTTTTATTTTGGTTTTTCCAGACAGGGTTTCTCTGTGATAACTCTGGCTGTCCTAGAACTCACTCTGTGACCAGGCTGGCCTCGAACTCACAGAGATCCACCTGCCTCTGCCTCCTGAGTGCTGGGATTAAAGGCGTGTGCCACCACCAACCAGCCTCTGTTTTATTTTTAATATACTGAGAGGCCTAAGTAACCACTGAGGCCAGTCACTGCTGTAGAGGAGGAGCAACAACTCTGAGCAAGATTCGCTAGAATGTAGCGTTCCTCCAGAACTCCATCCTCCAAGCATCACACGGCTGTTGCCATCTTGAAGCTAGAGCAGCTGTGAGGGCCCCACAGACCCTCACAAGACCAGTCTAATATTCCACCGCAGAAAGGATATGAGGGGATCAGACCCCCTGTACTTCTGGCCACTCCCTGCCTCCGCTGCACATGGAGCACATAGGTGGGAAGACTGAGCTGGGACTTCAGGGAAGCAGTTTTCACATGATCACCCATGCTGGGGTGGGCCTTTGGTGACGCAGCATCTGTGGGTCACTTGTGTTTCTGTGGTTAACCCCTAATCCATGCACCTATAAACTCGTGGACTGGAACAGACTCTAGATTTCTGGTCTGTTGTCAGGACCTAGCATGTCCCCAGGAAGAATCACACAACAAACTTACAAAGAGTCTCTTGTTTCCCTCTATCGCCAGTGTTCAATAACTATATTTAGGAAATCTTCACTAAATGAATAAGCCACTGCAACCTGCTGACTGGACCCCAATCTACCCACCCATTTCGAAAAGTCTGCTTCACTATTGAGAACTGTTCACAGAACTCTTGGCTTCTTAACCATACAGTAGACACCATCCTTCCTCTGTTGGATCCTGGGTTATACAGGCCCATGAAAGTGACCCTCATGTACACAAGTGCCCCTCATCTTGCAAAGGCAAAAAACCCCAACTTCTTGAATGAACTTGGGCTCTCCTCTGCCCTGTTGTTCCGTCTGGATGTGGTGGCGTGGCTGCTGGCCAACATGGTCGCTGTTCCTGTTGATATAACATTTTGTTTCATCTCCACTGGGAAATCTGCTTCTTGCAAGAACAACGGCGACACAAGGAACTCTGCTTCATGGTGCGCTTTGAAGAGCACAGCCCAAGACCTTCTCAGTTCTGCCCTCCAAATGTGAGGAGAGCTGCCAGGAAAATCCTTATCCACACGGTGCTTAGGAAGAACAGTCAGACTAGACAGTATCTAAGCTCTGCCTCATCGACGGATCTGTGGCATTCCAAACACTGGGTGCCCAAGGCACCCCAAAAGAGGCAGGTTCTAACCCCTTAGCATACTCTGTCAGCCACTTTTCTAGAGATGACAAAGACATTTCCTCGGCCAATGCTCATCAAGTAGAGAAACAATAAAACACAAGAAGCTGCAGAGGGCTGCGTGTAGCTCAGTGGTACAGTGCTTGCCTAGCTTGTGCAAGACCCTGGTTTGATCCCTAACACTGAAACAAATCCACAATACCCTCTAATGAACACCAGCTGCAGGTACATCTGCCCAGCCACTGTGAACAAGCAAGCTACTTAGCGTAGGACTCAGTCCGAAGCTCTGGAGTCAAGTAACAGTAACATCACACAGGTCCACTGGGGTGAGGTGCCTACTAAGGAGATTATGCGGTACTGCCATTAAGTGTTGTGATGGCCAAAAAGAGGCTGGCAGGTTTCAAGAGACAATATTTTTAAGCAGGCTTTTTCTGTAAAAGTAAAATACAATGCACACAGATATTGAAACATTTCTTAGCATTCACAATATTTAGTCATTCATATTCAAGGACTATTACAAAAATGATCACCAAAAACTGTAAACTCCGTACTTCAAGCTCAGCACTTTTTACCCTAAAACAGAGCGTATCTTCCAGCTCCCCTCGGATCTTTGAGCTTGTCTTTGTTGTTCCTTTTCAGTTGTTGGGAATCAAGCTGTTGGAACAGGTGCTTAGATAAAAAGGCCAGAGCTAAAAATACTCCAAGCCACTTGCTTTATTGACATCCTACCTATACTCACACAGGGGGATGATGCCAAGATCAATTAACCAGGGGGTTGGTTGTAGGAGCTTTTAGCTCCCCCTATATGTCCAAGCAGCCCTGGCTGTAGCCAGAGGCACCCTCTTTCTGCTCCAGCCTATGGAGTGCATCACAGATAGTTTCCTCCCTAACTTACAGGTGCTGCCTCTTCTCCTCCAGCAGATAGACTTCTCACTAATGTTCATGGTATTTGTGCAAAAGTTATGTGACTCATAATGGGGTCCCCAAATCTGCAAGACAGTGCCCATAGCAGGTCAGTTAATAAGAGCCATACTTGCACACTAACTTAAACCATGATCACTTTCAGTTTTTTATGGCAGATGTGTTCCTTGTGGCTGCCCAATTAGCAAATTATTACATACACACACACACACACACACACACACACACACACACACACACACACACGGCCCCAGGTAACGACTGTGACCTTGCCCTAAACACCCCTTTAAACCTTGGAGGGAAATGATGACCAAGTAGTACTCTTCTCTTTAAGAGGCACACAATAAAGGTGTAATTTCTTGCCTGATAGGTAAGAGTTGCTACTGTAGCTGGTGGGATTTTTCTTATAAACTTGTTACTTTTTAATGAAAGAGAATGTATAAGTGGCAGAGGTCACTTTTTATGTCCTTCCCTTGAATATCTAAACTGAATTCAACTGGAAGCTTGTTTCCAACCGAGATCCCATGGCTCCACACCATGATGTTTACATGGTCAAACCCAGCTCTTGAGTTAAGTCCTCACAGCCTGTCCAGAGGAGGGGAGGGGCCTGGGAGCCTGCTAGGAGCCTGCAGGTGTGTGCAGAAGCTCCTCAAGGCCAGGCCTGGGGCAGGCTGTGGATAGGAAAGGTTTGGATTGCTCCCTTTTGGGTCCCTGCTCTGACGGCTTTCGCCTCCCTAGCTTCATGCTAAACCACAGGAAACTGAAAGCCCGAGTAAAGAGGTGTTAGAAATTGTCCCTCCATCAGTCAAGGTAGGACTCTCTTCCCAGAGCTTCGTGCTGAGTGCAGGTTTCTTGTGTAATGGATCAGTTGGAGAGTCTGGGGGTGATGGAGGACAAGACTGGCAAGTTCAAAAGAGAAGAAATATGCCAGATTTGTACCTAAAACCACTTAGCTCGCTCCTGCCTGTGCCCTCTATTTCCCAGATGACTCCGGGAAAACCATCGGACCCTCGCAAGCCATCTGCTCCAGCTGGTTGGCGAGGGTGGAATGAGAGAGCGTTTCTGCTGGTCAGACTTTCTTGCTTAGAGATTGGAAGGTAGAGTTGGCACATCCGCGCACCCTCACAGGGCCAGGACCTGAGTGGCCCCGCTCTGCTGCTGTCTCTGGTCTCTCCAGCACCTCGAGACCCCGGGGAGCCTCCGCGGAGAGGCAGGCAGTGCGCATCAGGAGCGCAGTGCTAGAAGGTGGCCAGCCTGCAGCCACTTTTCCCAGGACTTTGCTCCCAGCTGCCAGGCTTTCCTGGAGAGGAGAGCGGGAGGACGCGGGAAAAGGCCCCAGATGCGTCGCCTAGAGATCTCTTCTCCAGAGATGGGCGCACAAGACCCCCGGCCCTGCCCACGTCCGGGGCCCACGGGTGGGAGAGGCCGGTGCGCGAAGCTCCGGGATGCCCCTGCATCTGCCGGCGGGAGGCGTCTGCAATCACGGCACTCGTTAAAAAAAAGAACAAAAAAAAAAAACCACAAAACCCTCCTGGGCAACCGAAATCCAGAGGCAGCGCTTACCGTTGGACCGCCGCACGATGTTCTCCAGAAACGTGTTCTGCGGGGCCACCAGTCCCCGCCGGCCCCCGGCCATGGTCATCCTCCCGACTGCCGGGGCTCTGGGGGCGTCCGGCGCCGCGTCTCACCACTGCAGGCGGCCCGGCGCGCAGCCCGCAAGCGTGCCCGGCTCCACGCGCCCCATGCGCCCCGCAGCCCGGGAGCGCAGGGGCGGCGGCTGGCTCCCGCGGCCGCCCTCGCTGCGCTCCACACCTCCCCGCTGCGGCCCGCCCGGCTGTGCGCTCGAGTGCCCCGGGCTCGGTGCACCGCGGCCGCCTCCCGTGGGCGGAGGGAGCCAGCCGGTCCGGGGCGCCCCCTACCGAGCGCGCACCCCCGTGGGGACCCAGTCGCAGCTGGGAGCCACTGGGCGAGGCTGGGGCTGCAGCGGCACCCTCTGGGCGCAGCGAGAAGTGTGTCCGGAGCGCTCCTGGGGCTGGGTGCAGAGCAAAGTGAGCAGCTTTCTTGGTGAAGTCACCCCTGAAAAGGTCTCAAGTAGTCTCAGGAATTCGATGGTGAGACTCTTCCTTTGCGCTGCTTCGGACTGGAGTCAAGATCTCCAGGCTCTGCAAACAGCATCCCTGCTTTTTGCAGTATTTGTTAGCTTGTCTGTCCAAGTCCCCCAGTAATCAACCAAGTGTCTAAGGGGCCGACTTGCTGGGTGACTGACAGTCAGCTCCCAGGAGGCGGTCTTGGTTTGTCTTTACCGTTAACATGCCCGCCGCCTCCTCAATTGATTTTCACCTGGTTGCTGTCCTCCCTTACAAGCAAGGGAAAATAACGAAACATGAGTTGCCACGTTGGGGTTTCCAGCTAAAGTGCAAAGTCTTAAATTTCATGAAGTTAAAAGCAGGAACAAACCAGCTCTCTAGCATCACATGTAGGCCGCCTCTGAAGGCTTCCCAAAGTTATCAGACATTAAACAGTCATAATCATGGGTTGGAGGACCATCCACCGGGCACAGATGAGGCAGGGACGGCTTCATGGCTGTGTGCTGTGGATGTGGCAGAGGACTGAGACTGTGTCCACAGAAAGATGGATTGGTAGTTGACTGGTTGGTTTCAGATTGGACAAAGATCTCGAATAAAATGCAGGAACGAAACTGACCCTGGGGCCTCTGATGCCTGGGTTCTACATCCTGAAACGCCTTAACAGGTTGCAAAGACATTGTGTCTCAAATTTGTAATCTCAAAAGCAGAGCTAATTCCTTCCAAGCACTCTCTCAGAGTTGTGGACCACTAAAGAGATTAGACGGAAGGACCCTGAGTTTTAAAGTGTTGTGCTGGGGCCTGCAGAGGTGACTCAGGGTTAAGAGCACTGACTGCTCTTGCAGAGGACCTAGCTTTAGTTCACAGTAGTTTCCAACCATCTGGAACTCTAATTCCAGGACATCTGAGGTCCTCATCTGATCTCTTTGGCCACTGGGCATGCACATGGTACCAAAACATACCAAAACACTCACATCCATAAACAAATCTGAAAAAAAAAAGAAAGGGAAAAAAATTAACTCCAGCTTGTATGGCAGGAGCATGGATGGTGGGCTTTACAGTGTTCTTTGGGAGCGGAAAGCTGCTCTGATTGCTCTGAGAAGCGATCAGGGCAGTGATTTCTTAAACACTGGCTCCGTCTAGTGGTCGTTTGTTCTACTACAAATGAAGTAACCACAGTAGTGGAAGAGAACTTGACTCTGGAAAGTACTTGGTAGTTACTTGTGCTGGCTTGATGGCTGCCCATTTCATTGATTAGGTTCATTTGAATAAGGCGAGATCTTACAGCTGTGCCGTCTATGGTGGAAAGTGCACAAAGGGTAGTTTTACATGATAATATAAAGACTCTTCAATCAAGCCTATGCACCTGTTTGTGGAAGAGAAAACAATGGGGGAATCTATCATATAGAGTCCATAAAATTTCTCTCACATTCTGTAGCCTAGATAAAAAGAAGCAAATGGCATTTGTCTGAGGTAAATGCCTTGGCAGGCTACCTGTGGAACAGAGGAGCTCAGGGATAAGCTTCCTGTTTTAAATGTGCCACGTCTGCAGTTCTCAATGCAAACTGTCTGTATGAACCTTTTTAGAGACTAATTTTCACTGCACACAAAAACTACACTAACAAGGCAATTGTTGAACCACATGTGACAGTTCTCTAGGTCTTTAACAGCGTGTCCAGTGTTCCCTGTGTCTGGCTGACCCTGGCTCATCTGACTGTAGGAATAGTCTCATTCTTCCCTGAGACTCAGAGGCAGAGGCTGCTCTTTCTCCCTAAGCACCCCATCTATTGTAGACTGCACAGCAAATTTGAAGCCAGCCTGGAGACAAGAAACCTTATCTTGAAACACACACACACACACACACACACACACACACACACACGGTTTACAGTGAGCTTGCCGACAGAGTATACGGCAGTGATGCTCCAGGGAACCCTGATGTGCTCTGCTCACCCTCAGTGCTGGGGCAAGGCTACTTCAGTGGAGCTTCCAGCCTGAACCTGATGACGGAAGGCTGTGCTGATATGACCATTATGCCACACTGTGACCACCTCAATAGATATTTCTAAATTTTTGTAAAATTGGGTTAAATCCTTCCAAATGCCCAAAGCAATTATCCATCTTTCTCATTTCCTTGGATCAAAAGGAAAAGGGAGGAGGCTGAGGCCATAGGTTTCCTTGCAAGCACAAGGACTGGAGTTCTATCCCCAAAACACACATTTAAAAGAGTAGGGTGTGGCGCTAGAGGGACAGCGGTTAAGAGCTTATACTACTATCGCAAAGGACCAGAGCTCAGTTCCAACACCCATGTGAGGAAGCTCTCAGCCACCTCTAATTCCAGCTCAGGGTGGGGGAAGGATTCAATGCCTCTGGCCCTTGAGGGTACTTATACTCCTGTACATACACACACACACACACACACACACACACACAGTCCTAGGACAGAGAGTGCCAAATCCTTAGAATTTTGACAGACAGACAGCCTCACCTGCCAGCTTCAGATCAGTCAGAGACCCAGATTCAGAAAGAAAACGGGTGTAGTCAGCTCCTGAAAACACCTGAGATTATCCTTGGACGTCTACCTCCCCCCCAACCACACTGCTTGTCCATTGGAAAATAATTTAAATGTATTTACAAGACTTACACTTTATTTTCAAAACTATACGCACAGAGTCTGGTTTCTACCAAACACCGTGGAGTCTAAGGAAGTGAAGTTGTGATGGTGGATACTCACTCCCGGGAAAGTCGACACACATTTAAAGAATGCTTTCTTGTGTCACTTCTCTGCGTTCGGCTACTCTCCTTCCATTGCTACACTGTCTTTCTTTCTTTGTAAGTAAACCACAGTTCAGCTAGCTCTCTTCGCTGAAGGCTGCCCTGCTTCTCCCCTAGTAGCAGAGGCTGGGGTGAGACTCACTTTTCGTTCCTGCACAATTTCTCCTGCTGTGAAGTTCATGCTCAATAATGATGTTGCTCTGCTCCTCTCTGCATCTTAAAAAATTTGGGGCGGGGGGGAAAGACATGCATTCGGTTTTGACAAGGTTGAAGTGCTCAGAAGACGTTGTAGAAAAGTAGCAAGTCAGCATGCCTTCTGGGTAGAGCCTGGAGTTAGCATTCTACGACTTACAATTAAAGCCATTTGTATATGTTGCTATCATGGAGGGATTGCTAATTTCCCTCTTATTCATCTTAGAGATTTTCTGATTTACTAAGTTAATAATATTTGATTCTGTCCTTATTTTTATCAAGTCTCCAACTGAGATTTATTCTTTCCCAAGCTGTTGTGTGTGTATATATATATATCTTCCCTTTCTGTGTGTAATACTTCTGTAAGGACCTCTGGCACTGTCGTGGTAGTCATTATGGCTTCAGCAATATTTAAGTCATAAATGACTTTGACTTGTTCTTATCTGGAAGGTCTTTATTTCTGGATTATATTTGTGTTGCTGTGTGTATATGACGTGTATATATAAGCATACATATGCCACGGTGCCTATGTGCAGGTCAGCTGTGTAGAGACCCATTTTCTCCTTCCTCCTTAAATGGATTCAGGGAATTGAATTTATGTGATCAGGCTTGTGCAGCAAATGTATCACCCACTGAGCTGGCTGGCCGGTCCTACTTTTGATTTTAATAGCTAGGTAACTTTAGTGGGTAGAGTAATCTTACTTAGCAGTTACTTTCCACCAGGACTTGAGTTACGTCAGTGTGTGCTCTCCTGCCTGTAGAGCTGCTCGTGGGAGGCCTACTGTTACTCTGACATCTTGGCCTCGGCACTTGAGTCTTAAAGCTTTCGGATTCTGTCTTTGTTCTGCATTCTTGTCATTTTACATATAATTCAGAGAGGTTTTTTTTTTTTCTGGTCTCCTGTATTAAAGATTCTAAATGCCGTCTTTGTGTGGAAGTCCATATGTTTCCCAAGATTTTGTAACATTTCTGCTAAGATACAGTGGATAGGTCTCCCTGTCCCTTAGTCTGCACCTCACTCCCTTCTTCTACACCACAGACTTGGGGGTTTTAGCTCTTGATTATGTCTCCACATCTTGCATGTTGCAGTCATGATCAGCTTTTCAGTCACTGCTCTCTGATTCTAACAGCGCATTTCAATCCCTGATGTTTTCTTCTATCATCTGTACTCTATTAGGTTTTATGATTTTGTATTGAGCATTCTATTTTCAAGTTTCTCTTTCTTTTTTTCATGACTTTATCCCTTTGTAGAATTTCTCACCCAAATTGCTAAATTTCTTGTCCATATGTTGACTTGACTTCATTTATCTGAATCCTCTTCGAGGTCATACATCCATTTAAAGCAAGGCTTTACACTTGAACATTAGCTCCTGGCATTTCTGCCATTTCCTTGTCTTTGGTTTGGGTTATTGAAGAGCTGTGAGTTTCTGCAGGAGTTGTATCTACTCTTCATGTTTCTTGTGTTTCTACATTGCAGTTTGTGTATCTGGTGGGATGAATATCTCTTCCAGGTTTATATGAATGTCTTCTCAATGAAAATCCTTCTCTGGAGGTCCAAATCTCCAGCATCACCTGGAAAAAGAAAACAAATATCCACAGAGCAGCAACATCAAAACAAACCAGATACAGATAGCTACCATATCATCAATAACCATAGAAAAGAAAGGGACAAAAAATAATGTAGAACAAACTGTGAGCCTAAAAATAAGTAAGGATAAAAATACTTCTAATAGAATAAGCCAGGCATGGTGGCCCACACCTTTAATCCCAGAACTCAGGAGGCAGAGACCAGTGGTTCTCTGAGTTTGAGGCCAGCTTCATCTATATAGAGGGTTCCTGGACAGCCAGGGATACACAGAGAAACCCTGTGCAAGAAAGAAAGAAAGAAAGAAAGAAAGAAAGAAAGAAAGAAAGAAAGAAAGAAAGAAAGAAAGAAAGAAAGAAAGAAAGAAAGAAAGAAAGAAAGAAAGAAAGAAGGAAGGAAGGAAGGAAGGAAGGAAGGAAAGAAAGAAAAAAAGGAAGGAAGGAAGGAAGGAAGGGAGAGAAAAGAAAGAAAGAAAAAAGAAAGAAAGGAGAAAAAAGAAGGGAGAGGAGGGAGGGAGGGAGGGAAAGAAAGATAATAAACAAGGGAAGTAATGGGGTAAAGAAAGAAAGAACCAAGGTTAAAGAAAAGAAAAAAGATAGATCTGAGAAAATAGCTCAGTGGGTAAGGCGCTTACTGCACAAACATGAGAAACTGGGTTCAGATCTCCAGAATGTGTAGACAGCCAGATGAGGCATCTGACTCTCAGCCTCCTTCAATAAAGTGAAAGGTAGATACAGCTGAATCCCCAGAAACCCACAAGCCAGCCACCATGATGTATGCAGTGGCAAAGAGAGACAGACTGACAGACACTGAGACATAGAGACCCCATCTCAAAAAAAAATGAGAAATGAGGACTGACACCTGAGGTTGTCCTCTGCCCTTTACACATGTTCCATGGCATGGAGGTATGCGTATACACATACACACATACGTGTGTAGACACATACATACACATATACACACACATACATGCACACACATACCACACATACACACACATACACACACATACATTCACACATACCACACACACACACACACACACATACACACATACATACATGTGTAGACACACATACATACACATATACACACACATACATGCACACACATACCACACATACATGCACACATACCACACACACACACTCACACACACAAAGATGCAGAAAGGATGAAGAAAAAGAAAAGGGAGAAAGAGGATAAAACAGTAAGAAATTAGAAATCTGATTTTTAAAGTAAATGAAAATACGTAAATAGGATTAAATAAAGGTAAAAAACAAATTTTAAAAATGAAACATAGGGCCTGCAGAGATGGCTCAGAGGTTAAGAGCACTAACTTCTCTTGCAAAGGACCTGTATTCAATTTCCAGCACCCAGATAGCAGCTTATAACCATCTGTAACTCCAGTCCCAGAGGATCTGCCACCCTCTTCTCGTTTCCATGGGTACCCGGCAGTACATGGTGCACATACATACAGGCAAAACACCCATAGATATAAAATTAAAAATTAATGAAAACAACTTTAATTAACGTAGGTGTGATGGTGGACACCTAAAATCCCAGCACTTAGGACGCAGGAGGCACTTTCAGTTCCTGGCCAGCCTGAGCCACACAATGAGTTCATGACCGCACTGAGCTACATATGAGCCTGTCTCAGACTATTTCAATGAATAAATAACAACACTGGAAAATGATAGTAAAAAGAGAAGAGGTTCTTGAGTGGGGAAGCGTCCTGTTGGCTTTGTGCCTGGAGTCTGCCGCAGCCCTCTGGCTCCCACTGTGATGGCTGAGGACCGCCCACAAGGCTGTACTGGTAGCACCAAATTACTTTGCTTCAGAAGCTTCCCTTCCTTGCATATTGGGAACTGTTGCTGGCACCAACAAGTTTGGCAACCTGGCCAGGCTCCTACTAGCTTCAGAGGCCCTTGAGTCTGCACGAAGGAGTGACAAGTATCCAGGCTAAGGCGTCTTGGGCTTTTCTCTATCCGGTTTGGCACTTTCTCCGGTGTCATCCTTGTTCAGCTCACATTTGGGCAGTCATGTTGGTGCGACTTCACGAGTGTAACTTCTGATACTACTAGGAGACACTATCTCAAAGCAAAGTCTCTTCAGACCTTTCCTACCCTTTTCCTACTGAGCCTTTGGTGTTGAGGAAAACTGGGAAAGGGAGGGGTGGTCTTACCCAGGGAAGAGCACAATTGGTTGTCCAGTATCAAACAGTCAGCCCTGAAAACAAACATACAGGTAGCACCTTATAGACTAAATAGGTTATATTTAGGGACATCCGTATATTTACATATTGTGGTAGTCTGAATATATTTGAATGATTGATCTTCAGTTAGTGGAAATGTTTGAAAAGGACTAGGAGGTGTGTCCTTTTGGAGTAGTACGGCCTTGTTGGAGGAGATGTGCCACTGTGGGTGGACTTTCAGATTTCAAAAGCTCACACCATGCCCATATCTCTCTCTATCTATCTCTCTATCTCTATCTCTGCCTGCAACTTGCAGATCAGATGTGAGAAAACAAGACACTGAGCTCTAACCTGGAAGGAAAGAGCTAAATGAACTAGGCCCTTTGCCTGATGGCCTTGGGGCTTTCATATCACACCCAGAAACGGCTTTTCAGGGGAAAGACATGGCATGAAAAGAGAAAGAAAATTAATGAACTAGAAGCTTCTCTTTGACACTAAAGCCCACTCCCTTCTCAGCCCATAAAGCCAGACAGAGCCACGCTGCCTTGCTTTCTATCCTGTGTGGCTTACCCTGGGAAGTTACTCCTTTTCTTCTCCCCAGGCCAAGAGTGCTAGGTCCTCCATGGCCTTGTAAGCAGCAGTTTTTGTAGCCTGAACCATGCAGAGGATTGTCCATCTGACCCAGGGGATCCAGGACAGAAAAGGGCTCTTCATGCCTAACAATGAGCAAGATTTAGAACTGAATAATAATTCTACTTTGTACACATAACCTGTGAACCTGCTTGGATAGCTTTGGTGTGTTAACACTACACATGATCACATCGTCTCTGAGCCAGGCAGTGGTGGCACACACGTTTAATCCCAGCACTTGGGAGGCAGAGGCAGGCAGATCTCTGTAAGTTCGAGGCCAGCCTGGTCTACAGAGTGAGTTGCAGGACAGCCAGAGTTACAACAGAGAAACCCTGTCTCAGAAAAATACAAAAAACAATAGATTTCTCTGAACCAAGCTGGGTCTGTTGACCTCCGCTATTTAATGCTGGTTCATTTACTCACTCCTGCCAGCCTTCCTTACCAATACTGTTGCTGCAGTCAAAGGCCTCAATGTGTCTATCAGCTCACTTAGTAAATTTACCTTTTAGTAGGAACTCCCCAGAATAAGTCATCAAGAACTGCAATCCATCTACCTGTGTAAGGAAATGCTGGACTGTCAGAGCACAGGCCTCAGTACTCACACACCATCCCGGTAAGGAAGAGAGGGAAGAGGCCCGTGAAGGAACCAGGACACACAGACCCTCTGACCTGTTCCTCCTTGGAAGAATAAATGCAGAAATAACAAAAGATAAGTCAACAAGAGAATATCAACCCATGGGACCTTCTGAGGTTTGTGAGAGGGGTAGCCAGCACCAAGACGATATTCTCAGAACATGAAAGAGTAAAGCAGAGGCGCTCCACTTGGAGAAATTGGTAGATGTGGCGAGCTGCGCAGGCTGTGGGCTCCCCCAGCTCCTGCTCCTCCTCACTGTTAAGAACATCTAATCAGACCTCAACTTCCCGTCGTCACAATGAGGAAACAGCCTGAGATATGGTAAGAACCTATTTTTGAAATTGTACTGCTGAAGTTAGGAGTTCCCAAGCCCTGATAAACAGAAAGATGGAAATACCAGAGGCTTAAACATAAGAGAACGCTTTTCTGACTTTATTCAAAAGGGGGGTGTCTTAACTGGGGTTCCTATTGATGCACTAAACGCCATGACAGAAGCAATTTGGAGAAGAAAGGGTTTATTTGGCCTATGTTTCCACGTCACTGTTCTTATGGAAGGAAGTCAGCACAGGAACTCAAACAGGGCAGGAACCTGGAGGCAGGAGCTGATGCAGAGGCCATGGAGGGGTGCTGCTTACAGGCTTGTTCATCCTGCTTTCTTATAGAACCAAGGACCATCAGTCCAGGGATTCCTGACCCATAATGGGGTGGGGATGGTCCCTCCCCCACTAACCACTGATTAAGAAAATGCCCTACAGGCTCGTGTATAGCCTGATCTTACGGAGGCATTTCCTCGATTGAGGATCCGTCCTCTCAGATGACTATAGTTTGTGTCAAGTTGACATAAACCTAGCACAAGAAGCAGGAGATGGATTATTTTTAAAAATCACAGTTTAAGTCCTTGTGCATTCTGGATAAATTGCTAATGAGAACTCAAAATAAGAGATAAATAGTAAAAGTTAAGGAGCTGGAGAGAAAGCTCAGAGGTTAAGAGCACTGGCTGCTCTTCCAAAGGTCCCGAGTTCAATTCCCAGCCCCCACATGGTGGCTCACAACAGACTGTAACTTGGTTCCCGGGGATCCGACGCCCTCTTCTGGCCTCCGTGGCACCGAATGCATGTGGTGCAGACATATGTGCAGGCCAAACACCCATTCACATGAAATAAAAATTTAAAAAGAAAAGAATAAAAGTTAACCACTGGGAACCAGGACAGATAAGGCAAGTGAAAAGAGAGCTAGAGGAACAGAAGTAGAAAAAAGCACCTTTGGACCGGCCAGACAGTGTCTTCCAGGTGTCTTACACATGCTTTCAAGCATCTGATGCTAAGGGATTTTCATGTGTGCTGTGGCCTCCAAGACACAATCCTGTAAGTTATAGACAACCAAAAAAAGTGTAAATTCCTTACTCAGAGGTGTGGTGACTGTGTTAGCTAATTTGATGTCAACTTTACATAGGCTAGAGTCATCTGAGAAGAGGGAACCCCAATTAAGAAAATGCCTCCATGAGGTTAGACTGTAGGCACACCTGTAGAGCATTTTCTTAATTAGTGATTGACGTGGAAGAGCCCAGCCCACTGTGGGTGCTGCCATTCCCGGGAAGGTAGTACTGGGTTCTAAAAGAGAACAGGCTAAACAAGTCATGTGGATCAAGCCAGTTAAGCAGAACTCCTCTGTGGCTTCTGCATCAGCTCCTGCCTCCAGGTTCCTGTCCTGTTTGTGTTCCTGTCTTGACTTCCTTCAATGATGGACTGCGATGTGGAAGTATAAGCCAAATAAACACTTTCCTTCCCAACTTGCATTGGTCGTGATATTTCCTCACAGCAATAGTAACCCTAACTAAGACAAGGTTCAGTCCATTTCCCTTCCCAGTGATGAAGCCAGATTTTCAGAGTTTTTTGGAAGCAAATTTGTGTAAGTATTCCTAATGAGTTGTGTATGTGTCTGCTCTTTGGATTTTTCTTTTACCCAATGTTATTACATCTTACGGGTGCCTTATGAATTAATGAATTAAGTAAATATTTGGCCTATGGTTATTTTACATTTGTAGAAGATTCTTTTTCTTTAAAAATAAGCTCCAGCTTCTTGGGGAGGCAGGGGAAGTTTCAAAGGGTGGAGTACTGACGTGTTTGAAAATACAGTCATGATTGTTAGGTCCGAAATCGCCCAAGTAGACACTGAGAGATATGTATGGCTGTAGTAGTTAGCCACTGTGTGGGCTCAGCAAGGAAGAGACAGAGGCATTCTCATAGATGCGAACCCTGAATTCTCAGAGACGCGAACCTCAGCAGAGGGAACCACTGTCATGGCCAATGTCATAGTCGATTGACAGTGGAACCCCGAGCATCTCAGCTCAGGTGTTTTCATTCTTTCAGAACGCCTCAGGTATTCTACTGATAGCACATGCAGATCATTAGCACAGAAATCCAACACCTGAAAATAATACAAAACGCCCTAGACAGTCCTTCATCCAACAGTGCATTAAATAATCATTTTATATATAACTAAAAATAAACTTCTGCAACAATTCCCCTTTTCTATATTAAAAAAAAAATGTGTTAGCTTTACAACATAATTTAACACTACACCAGCAAAACTGTCTACAAGAGGAACAATCATGAGTGTTGCACAGGACCAAATGAACATCTACCAAACATCTATCAACCTTTCTCAGTGTCTTTGGACAGCAGAAAAACGTTATCAGAGTCCCATTATCTGGAATTCACTCATGATCTTCTGGGCTCCAGAAAAGGGCTTGGGTCACTTCTCTGGCTCTGCCTTCTGCAGTACACACAGCTCAACCCCAGGCTCTGGCTGGCTCTCTTCCACTGCTGCTGCTGCTGCTGGTGGTGGTCGACCCATGGTACTGGCATCACCAGAACTGCTGGGGTCCCTTGCTGCAACTGGGCCGCACTATCACAAATTGCCTCTCCTGTGCTCTCTTCATGGAGCTAAGTCTCAACTTTTTTACACGACCCGTTCATTCTAGGCCTTCAACTACTACTGAGGCAGCCCTTTTACCAATGTCCTCTCACAATGCCAAGCCTCAGCTGCTCTCCATGACTCTTTTATGCCTTCAAAACCAGCACCACCTGGGTAACACTTACAGTACCAAGTTCAGCTGCCAGCAGGAGATACAACCTCAGCCAGTTCTGGAAGACAGCTTCTGTGTGCTGACCCTGAGGAAACACTTCCCAGATTTTAAGATGGAGTCTGTTTTGCTGGAAAAATAACGAGTCCTTGTCTGCAGGAAGGGTTCCCTCATGGTGTGGAATTACCGCTTGTAGACAGGTTTGCGGTGGGGAAAATGTTCAGTTTAACTTAGCTTTTTGGCTCTAAGGAGTCCTGGGCCGGTGGGAAGAATCTCCTGTTGAAACACTCTGGCATTTTGGCGTTCTTTTTCACCACCGCTATGGGGAAACATACCACGCCTCCCATAGATCTCAAACACATCTTGAGCTTCACACACATACAATGAAGCTATCGGAAAACTCAGTTTGTGAAACAGCACATTTCCACCAGGGGCGTGAGGAGCGCTGGCTCCATGATCAGGAAAAGCAGTAAGAACCTTGCTCTTTCCTCCTCCCAGCTGAATTTTTTTTCTCTAAGGACCTCCATTCTGTGGCTCTCACTTCAGAGTTTTGTTTTGGTTTTTTTCCTCATTTATTTATTAATTTTGCAGCCTTTTCTCTTCATAGCAGCTTATTTCTTTCTCCCCTCTTCCTTCAGGAGTCTTCAATTAATACTTTAATCTATTCTCTGGTAGCTTCCCTGAGTGTACTTTACCGGACTGGAGTTTCTTTCTATTCTTCCTTGTCTCCACGTTGGTTGTGCATGACTTTGGGCCCCACGTTGCAGGCACCATTTGTACAAGTACGCTGCTGCTGGGGCACCTCAGCAAGGAAGACAAGGAGGCATGTTCATTGGTGTAAACCCTGCCAGACCTCAGCAGAGGGAACAACCATCATGGCCAGTGCCATACTTGATCAACAGTGGAACCCTGAGCATCTCAGCTCAGGTGTTTTTATTCTTTCAGAATACCTCAGGTCGTCTACTGATAGCACATGCAGATCATTAGCAATTAAACAACCTCCACAGAAAACCAACACCTGCAAACAATACAAAATGCCCTAGACAACCCCTCACCCAACAGTGCATAAAACAATTATTTTATGTATAACTAAAAATAAGCTTCTGCAACAAAAAGCAGTTTATTGCCACGGGACACAGACCAGCATGCTGGGGTCTACCATTCAAGAAAAATGATGACCACAAGAGCAGGCATTATTGAGGGATCTCTCTGATTGGTCAGGACCTGAACACGGGTCCTTACTGGACTGGCTCATTACATCTTGCGGGAAAGTGAAGATCTCATGGGGAAGTGAGGGACTTTCTAATTGGCCAGCAGCTGGCCTCAGGACTCTCCAATAACTAAGGTTGGAACCAGGTCAGCACTTGGGGAGGACAAGATAGAGTTAGAAAACAAAATAGAGTCACCCTGGTCCTCTCAATGAGGACATGGTGTGCTGAAGAGGCACAGGAGCAATCAAGAGGTGATAGACAGCTTCCTGGTGCTGTGGCAAACAGCAGATACACTGTAATGAAGGGAGGTTTGTTTGGGCTCATGGTGTCGGAGGCTTCTGTCTATGGTTGTGCACTGTTTGAATGAGAACTGTCTCCCATAGTTTTGTGCATTTGAACACTTGGTCCTCAGTGGATGGTCCTATTTGGGAAGGTTATAGGAAAGTGCAGCACTGCTGAAGGAATTTCATCACTGGGGGCAGACTTTAAGAATTTATAGCCTCACCCCACTCCAGGTTCACTCTCTCTGCTCTTCGTCTGTGGTTGAAGATGTCATCTCTCAGCTTCCTGCTCTCCAGCCAAACCTGCCACTTGCTGTCACGCCTCTCCACCGTGATAGACTCTTAACTCTTTAGAACCCTAAGCCAAAATAAACTCTTTCTTCCATAAGTTGCTTTTGCTCATAGTGTTTTGGCATAGCAACAGCAAGGTAACTGGTACAAACTGGTTGGCTTCTTTGCTTCGGGACTTATGGCAAAGCAGCATCTCATCACAGAGGGAGCATGTGGTAGAGGCAACTGCTCACTTCACGGTAGCCAAGAGGCAAAAAGAGAGACAGAGAGACCAGAGTCCCAGTATCACCTTTAAGACTATTCAAGCATCATGTAGTGCTTTCATTACCCTCCAAGGAAGATCAGACCAGCTGTGCCCGATTTCAAGAACCCACCACAATTAAGTTATCAACTGTGGACATTCCCTCATAGGAGAAGGAGGTGGGAAGGAACCTTGGACCTTGGGCTGAGATTCCAGCCATACATGCTGGGGGAGGCTAACCAAAAAGAGCCTCCATCTATGAGGCTATGGGGATGCCATTTTCCAAGCTGTGTGAAGACTTCCCCTGTACAGCTGCCCTGGGGTCTTCCAGGCTTCTGCCAGCAACTCCCGAACCACACACACCCTGTACATAAGCCCAATAAACTCATTGGCTCTCCTGGGTAAACTTTAGTGGCTTGGTCCTTTGTTTTGTTGTTGGGACCTTGAGGGACCTTTGGGGCCAGAGAGCAGTCGAAGCGGCAGAAAGGCGCCTCGCCCCTGCAAAGAGGGCTGGTAGGATGCTTTGCAAGCTCTTTCTCTCTCAGTCCTGGAGGGACCCAAATTGTTCACAGGAGCAAAAAGGAAATAACCTGGCAAATGTTTGTCTGTCCTGTGGCTGATTGGACACCTCCCTCTATCTTTGCAAACACCATGAGGGCAGGTGCCTGCCCTGCCCCCATGCTAATCAGACTTCCCCACTCAGAGTACCGGGACCCCACCTTCTCTGGGGAAAGATATTTAAACAGGGCAAAGCCTGCCATTAAAGAAGATCGTGATCCATCAGATTCATCTCCCGAGACTTCTTTGCGTCTCATCCCCTATTCTCTGGCCGCGGGTGGTCAGCACCCATGAGAAATCAACTAAGACCCACACCTGGGTTCCGGAGCGGTCTCCCTCTGCTCAAACTGGAGCTCCATCCTTCTGGATAAGGGGTGGAAACATCAGACATCAGTGGTGTGTGCGAGGGTATTCAGCCGCCCGGGCAGATCGGGGCAGCAGTAGGGGGAAACCAACAGGACCTTATCAGGAGAAGGGAGGTGTGTAGGTTTCCCCAGGGAAGGAATTCTCCAAACAAATCCCTACTGTCCTAACTTCCTTCCACTGAACCCCTCCCCTTACAAGTCTCACCACTTCCTAACAGCACCACTGGCTAGAGACCAAGTCTCCAATCCAAGGAACCTTGGAGAACATTCTAGATCCAAAGTGTCACAGGAGATGAAGCTTAGAATGGCAGAGGCTAGGTCAAGACAACTTTGTGATATAACAACAGTAAAACCTAAATTGTCTGAACAGCTGTGCCAGAGTTTCCTGTAGGGAAGTTACTAAAATTCTCTATTACTGGGGAGCTGCTTGCTAGTGGCAAGGCCTGAATGTCAGAGAGTCTGAGGTTAACGTGCTGGGAGGAGGCTGTAATGACCTCCAGATCCTGAAAATGGAGGACAGAGGAAAACAGGGATGCAATGTGCAGCTGGAGATTAGCGAGAAGAAGAACCAGTAAGAAACCTCAGATATGGAGTAGCCTAAAATTATTCAAAAAAAGGAATGCCTGCCGTTCAGCATGAAACTATTGTACTGATACAGCGCAAACCCTTCCGGAATCAGCTTGGCGCACGTTGATCATATGGAAACATCCTCCAGGACTGTGCATCTGTTGGTAAAGGAGCTTAACAAAGGCCAGATGGTCAGCTCTGAGTGACTACAGGACTGCTGTCCACTGAAACCAGCACCCAAAGTTGGGGTGCTAATGCAAAAAAGGCTCCCTGCATCGGGGAGACATTTTTGAAGGAGTCTTGAGATCTTGGTTTCTCTAAAAACGCAGGATGGCTTTTGGAATATGTTTTTGTCCCCATCCCAGGGGTAATGGATGAAAGCCAGATGAAAGTGAGTTTGTTTTAGACTGTTTGTTACTGGTGACTATGATTTGTTTATGTGTCATAATTTTGCCATGTGCAGCTTGTCTTTGTGATTGCGAGCAGCTTAGACTTCTGGGAACTTTGCTCAGAGTATATACTGGTTGAGACTAGAAGAGTTGAGGGGGGAATTGGGTTTGGGGATATTACATTGGGATGTTAGTCCTGCTCACTATCAGCTCCTGCTCTCCCAGACTCAGGCCACCAACAAGGGCAGTGAATCTTTCTTTCTTCCTTCCTATCTTTCTATTTTCTTTTCTGAGCTAGAGGATAAAAAAAGAGCATGGTACCAAACCTGCTGCAAGACTTCTTAGGTCTTGAGGTGACCTAACTCAGCTCTCAATAGGTAACTGATCGACAGCTCAACACTAGGATGGTATAAACTAAGCAGGGAGTTTTGACTTGGTCTTGGGAATGACAGAAAATAGCCATGCTCAGAGATAGGGGAAAATGACAAGTCTGTCCCTTTTATTAAAGGTATTTAGAGTTCTAAAGTTAATCTACAGATAAATTTACTTTTAATTACATTGAGGCCAATCTACCAGAAAGATACTTTTAAATTCAAGTTCAACCATAAGGCTGGAAAGCTATGACCAATAGATGATCATTGATCGTCCTGCCGATACTCATTGCAAGGATAGTCTGTAAAGAACACCTCAGGAGGAGAGGAAAGTGCATTAGAGAGAAAGTACCGAAGTGTTAGCATGATCCAAAAAAACAGGAAAGAATTAAAGTTGCAGAGAGCCAATAATAAAGAAACAAGACCTGGAGGAAAGCAGTCCCAGCACTCACCCTTGACACCACACAGAACGCATGGAGCTTAGCCCTCTACCCATTCTCAGGCACTGTGTGCCAAACACCTCGCAGATGAAGCTCTGTGCCCAGGCTCTGTTCCTGGAGCCCTGTCAATTCATCTGTTCAGCATCTTCCTGTGCTATGGTCCCTAGCCACAGTAAGGCCAAAGATGCAGAGTTAAGAAATGCATGTTCTGAGCTAATGTGAAACAAGGAAAAGCGGGGAAAAAAAAAAGTAATTAGGTAGGGTGTTTGAGCAGGGCTCCATGGAGTGCAAAGGGCCACAAGATCAGTCATTGTTGTTCATGTAGCTAATGTTTCACATCCACTTACATACTGACCCTGTGTGTGTGTTAAACCTGCACAACAGTCTAGTTATTAATTCCATTTTATATAAGAGGAAACAGAGATATAATTAGTTTACTTGTCCATGGTTGGCCACACTACTTTCCTAACAGAAGTCCAAGAGGTCCTAGATACAGTAAGGCAAATGTCTATATAATTTCCAACTAAGCATAAGAAATCATCGCCATCATCATCATCATCATCATCATCATCATCATCATCATCGTACCCATCGCCATGGTAACCATCATCATTGTTGCTGTTGTCATCTATACAGCTCCTGGCTATTGTGTCATTACATTAAATATTCACAATCACCTTGTCACAAATGTGTGTGTGTGTGTGTGTGTGTGTGTGTGTGTGCACATGTTCATGTAGATGGATGTGAAATAGGCTCATTTTAAATCATAGGCTTGTTTTCTGTTTGTGTTGTTTTGTTTTTTTGAGGTAGTTTTACTCTGTAGCTCAGGCTGGCCTAGAACTCTCTATGTATCCCAGTCTGGTACCCGACTCTTGACCCTCCTGCCTTCGTCTCCCTAATGCTGGGATGGCCATTGTGTGTGCATCACCACACTAATTCTAGACTTTCGTTTTCACTGTCTGGTTTCTCTTCAAATTATGTAACTTTCAGCTCTTACAACTGTTTCAGGTTTATAAGAAGATTGTGTATACAGACAGGTCCCATGTTCCTTCCTTTCCCACCTCCGATCTTACCACACACATTAGTTGCCCGATTACTAACATTTCACATTGATACTGTGCTTTGTGATCACTGATCCCCCAATATTGATTTTCTCTTTGCAGTGTCTGGAACGGAAGCCAGGGCCTCATGTATGTTAGGTATGTGTTCTACCACTGAGTTTCAGCCCTAGCCTGCTATTGATATACTGGTAACTAAATTCCACGGCATGCATTGTTCTTTGGTTTTAACAAGTGGGCAGTGGCATGTGTCTACCATTAATGTCATTTAAAATAGTTTCACCACTTCTAAACCTGCCATGCCCCCATATCCATCCATCCCTCTTACCTCTAAGTCTTTGGCAAGCAATGATCTCTTTTACTTTCTTTCGTTTGCCTTTTCCAGAATGTCGTGTGGTTGAAATTACAGAATAGACAGCCTTTTATTGTGGCTTCTTTCACTTAGCAATCTATTGTGGAAGCTTATTTTTAGTTGCGTTTAAAATAATTGTTTTTGTGCACTGTTAGGAAAAGGAATGCATAGGCCTTAGCATTTTCTATTGTTTGCAAGTGTTGGATGTCTGTGGAGTATGTTTGATTGCTAATGATCTGCACCCAAGGAGTTCTGAATCAATAAAAGCACCTGAGCTCAGATGCTTGGGTTCCACTGTTGATCAAGTATGGCACTGCCAGGATGGTGGGTCCTTTTGCTGAGGTCTGGCAGAGTTTGCGTGTATGAGAACTCCTCCTTGTCGTCTTTGCTGAGCTGCCACAGCAGAGTACTGCCACAACAGACTGCACTTAAGAGCTTCTTGTGTCTTCTTGTGGATGATATTCCCTTGTATGGATGCACAAGCTCATTGGTACATCAACATTGCCAGACATACCAATGGCTTCCCAAGTCTTGATAATTATTAATTAACCCATTATAAACATCGATGCACAAGCTATTTATTTATTTACTTATTTATTATTTTTAGTTTTTCAAGACAGGGTTTCTCTGTTGTAACTCTCACTGTCCTGTAACTCACTCTGTAGACCAGCCTGGCCTTGAACTCACAGTGATCTGCCTGCCTCTGACTCCCAAGTGCTGGCATTAAAGGCATATGCCACCACCACCCAGCTAGTGCACAAGCTTTTTAATGGAAATGTTTTAAACTCATTTGAGTACAGACTAAAAACCACAACTGCTACATGTATTTTTTTTTTTACAAGAAACTATCAAAATCTTCCAAAATGGCTATGCTGTTTTGCCTTCCCACCAGCAACACATAAGAATTTTGTTGCTCTGCACCATCACCAGTGTCCTGGCTTTCTAACAGATATCAGAGTCTTCTCATTGTTTTAGTTTGGAATTCTCTAAGGCAGTGGTTCTCAGCCTTCCTAACGCTGCAACCCTTTAATAAAGTTCCCCATCTTGTGGTGACCCCCAACCGTAAAATTATTTTCATTGCTACTTCATAACTGTAATTTTGCTACTGTTATGAATCATGTGAATATCTGATATGCAGATGGCCTTAGATGACCCCTGTAAAGGGTCATTTGACCCCCATCCCACAAAGGGATCATGACCCACAGGTTGGGAACCACTGCTTTAAGGGAAAATGATATTGAACATCTTTGTATAGGCTTATACACTATTGGTCCAGATCTTTTGCTCAGTTAATTGAGTTAACCATCTCCTTCTTTAAGAGGGTAACTGAGGCATAGAGGGGATCAATAACGTCCACAAGATCCACAGCTAAGACTGAGCCCAGGCAGGAGGCCCACAGTCTGCATTCCTGACACTGTGCTATGTTCCCTTCAGAAGGTATTGTCAGCTAGCATGCCTATGGCCCAGTGCTGCCTCTGACCTTTACTAGGGGTATAACCTTTGCTTGGATTCTTAACCTCTCTTCTGTAATAAAAAGATAACAGGCCTCGGTGTTGTAGTGAGGACTAAATAAACTAACACACAGAAAATGCTGCATTTGTTCTCAGCACATAGTGTCTGTGGAGAAGTGGTAGCTGTTCCCAGCCCAATGCCATATGAAAGAATAATAACCGGCTGCAGTGGCTATAAGCATAAGCTCCTGCTGGAAACTAGAACAGATTAGGTTAGTGTGAGCCCTTAAACTCCGTGGGTGCTCAGACATCCTTGGTGAGGGTTTTTACAACAGCTGCCAGCTGCGAGCTCAATTCCTAGACTAAAGGAGTTCTAGCTCTGAAACAGATAAGCAGAGTTTGTTGTTTCCAGTTTACCTTTGCTGTTCATCTCACCACGTCTGCTATCCCTGGGGGAAAGTCACAATTCTATTAACCTTGCAATTAACGAAGCATAGCTGTAACTAGACGTGCTCTGCTTGCATCTCTGGATGCAGCAGAAAGAAAGTCATCCAAGCAATTGCACCAAGCAATGTGAGGACCAAAGGCAGTTCTGAAACCACGGACATTCTGGGTTGAAATGTCCTAAGACAATATTATACAGTGTGTGTGTGTGTGTGTGAGACAGAGAGAGAGAGAATATTTTAGGTGTCAGAACATTCGTCAATGAATGTAGAAAGCTGGCTAAGTATCCTTGGCTCTTCAGAAGCAAACGGAATGAGATTTTTCCAAATGGAAGGTAACCTGCTGGTGATGTTCCATTAAACGGTCCTGTTGTCAGCCACCTTCTTAATATTTATGTCTATCCCATGGATGTGCACTTCTCTCAAATGTGGTCAGAGATGTTCCTTTTTCCCGTAGGAAATGATTAGTGCAAGGGACTTACAGCTGGCCAAGGTCTGAGGATAAGTGACAGCGAGTGTTCAACTGTGGATGGACCATCTACTCAGCCTCCCTCCATCCAAGTCAGGGAAGACCACGGGAGAGCAGGCAGCGGGAATGTAAGACCTGGTGGATGGGAAGGGGCGCTGTAGGATGCGTTCTTCTGGACGTGACATGGCTGGTGCACACATCAATTCACAGTGGCTCCAGTTGACTGCACAGGATCAAAACAGTCAATATCCCAGCACAGATGGAAAAGGGATCGGAGCCCCAGCCCTAGCTGAGATGCTATTGGCAGTCGGTGGCTGAGGAGAGAGGCAGAATCACGTGTCACTGACGAGGAGGTCATTTTTAGCTTGCCTGTGCTCATTGGATGGCCCCATATCCGTGCATTTGGGCTCAGCACTATCTTTACAACATCTTAGTTTCTTTAAATAAATGCCATTAATTTGGCTAACTCTTCCCTCATTGTTGCTAGCTGGCTCACCAGAGAACACACACACACAGACATCTCTAAAGCAGAATGGAAAGTCTGCATCGCCGCCAGTGGCTGCACAGGGAACTCGGCCAAGTCGTGCAGCCCAGGGCCTCACGGCACTTTGTCTTTTATGCACAAAACCCACATCCTGGTTGATGCACTTCAGTTAGCAAGAACAGTTAGCGAGAAGCAAAATTACAGAATCCAAAAAGCAAAGTCACACTCAAGGACTTTCCTGGATCCTGGAACTATGCACCAGGTCTTTGATGAATTGGGTCTTTGTTCCCATCTTGTCAGGTGTTAGGGGTGACATGCTGGGTTTTAAGGTTAGCACGGTACCTCCAACATGGTGTGAGTTGTGCTAAGGTGTGGGGAGTGTTACACCATGAAGGATAACACGGTTAAGTAACTTACCTAAACATTTGAAATCTAAATCTAAATTTCTTTCCTTCTGTTGTTTAAATTCCCAGAACTTACATGCTCTTTCTCTAGCAGTAGTTAATAAGAAAGTTTCATTTAGTAAGACAATAAATTAATTAAGTTTAGAAGAATCAAGTTTCAGAGTCGGCCGAGAGTAAGAATGTAGAGCCACATCTCTGTCCCCTCACTGCTGACAGGAGGGTTGCCTTGAGTTCAAGGCCAGCCTGGGCATCATAGTTCTGAGCTAGTCTGGGCTACAATATAAAACTAAGTCTTAAAAAAAAAAAAAGATGTTACCCATCATAATGAGCACATATTCACTTCCAGTGTCTTTATGTAATTGTTATATTTTATATAATAATCCCAACATGATCAATAAAGACTGAAAATTTTTTAAAGTCCCATTCCTACATGAAAGAATCCAGAGATAGTATCCATATTTGTAGTCAACACAGTGAACAAACAAACAAAAAAAATTGAAAAAAACATCTACTTGATCCTTGAGTATAAGTCTATGAGCCACTACAACGTGTGATCACTTGCTGGCCTCCATGTAAAGCTATTATGTCATAATTTTTGCCCAGTTTCAAGCAGCTCTGTGCTTTAAGTTTACCCTGATGTTCTAGTTTCATTTGTGTTGCTGTAATATAACAGCATAATAAAACACTATTTAGGGAAGAAAGGGTGCGTTTGACTTCCTATTCCAGGTTACATCATTAGTTCAGGGAAGTCATAGTGCAAGAGCTTGAAACCACAGGCTGGAGAGATGGCTCAGCAGGTAAGGGCACTGGCTGTTCTTCCGGAGGACCAGAGTTTGATTCCCAGCAGCTACATGTTGCCTTACTGTTGTAAATAAAATCCCACTGCAGCTTCCTGGTCCCACCAGCCACAGGTGTGTGTGGGTCTAAGGCGGACCCATCAGTCACAGATCAGAGATCTGCGAGCTGACAAGAACGGACAGGATTGTCTGGAGAGTGTTGTCAGATGAACATCTCAGTTTACTGATGCAAGAGTGCTTAGATTTATTGGAAAAAGGCAGAAGATGGTCCTTGGTACCCAGGGATAATGGCCATTGGTTAAGACATGCATACTGGAATAGACCCATTTATATGTAGACCCATTGTCTAAGGGGCAAAGTCCTACAAAAGCACCTTCTGCATAAAGTGTGCTCCCACAGGGAAAGAAGAAGACACTTTTCAGAAAATGGGCTCAGTCATAGGCCTCCAGCTACAGAGTTCAGATAAGCACCAACCAGACTACATTCCTTTGCCAATGACCTTCTGTGAAGCAGACAGTATGTAGAATTTAGCTGGGTTTTGCCATGGCTAAGAAAGGGAAGTCAAAGCACACTTCAACCCGCTCTTAGCTCTAGCCCCATAGCTTACAACCATCTGTAACTCCAGTTCCAGGATATCCTACACCCTCTTCTGGCCTCCTGGGACACTGCATGCACATGATGTACAGACATACATGCAAGCAAACACACACATAAAATAATTTTTTTAAATTTTTTTTAAAAGAGCTTGAGACAACTGGTCACAGCATATTCACAAGAGCAGATAAAAATGAATACATTCATGCTATCTATTTGTTTAATATTTGGCTAGATTTTTATACTTTTATATAGTTCAGGGCCCAGCATAGGGGATGGTGCTGCCCACATAGGCTGAATAAGTTAATAATCTAGACAGTCCCTCACAGACATGCCCATAGGCCAAGCTCATAAAGATAATTCCTCACTGAGACATTTTTCTCTGGTGGTTCTAGATTGTGTCAAATTGGTAACTAAGACTAACCAACACACATTCTCTAGCCCACATCCTTTAATTATCCTTCTCTGGCTTCCATGTGCCTATGTACTATAGTAAGCCTAATGTTTAGATTTGTTTGCTTGGCACTTGTTTTTGTTTGGCTTTCTGGTGGTCATTGGTGAGAGGACAGTCACTTCATCATATTTCACAGATGAAGAGGCATACCCAAATGCCTTCAGCTATTTCTTGAAGAGTCAGATGTCCAGCCAACTGTAACTAACTTGGAAGCTTCTACTCTATTAGTATCTATATTTAGGAACAAGTGCTAGATTAGGTATAGGAAACAGACTTGAATCATATATTCTCAGAGGTTCATGAACAAACAACTTTAAAATGCATGACAGCATTAAAAATGGCAATCTATAAAAGCAACAGAAATTTGAGTTCTTAAATCAAGTGAAAATGTACTGCCATCTGCTCTTCATGGTAACACAGCAATACAATGCACAAATAAGTAAAGCCAGGCCATAGGAGAGTTTCCTAAATGAGTTTTAAAAACAGATGCAAGCAAACAAGAGCTAACATCTAAGTACCGATTGATAGCAAGAAGGAAAGCTCAGAATTTTCCAGATGATCATAAGAAAATTCCATAAGCCCTTCTGGGCCAGTGTGCAATGTGACCTACAACTGTATACTTTGGGGGCTGCAAATAGTTATTTGAGAACACAAAACTCAAAATAAAAATGCAAAAGGACTTGTTTTGAATTCGTGGGCAATGCTTTGTTGACTTCAGAATGAAGCAAGTCGAAGAGACTGCAAGGGACACAATAGGGTGAGATGTTTGGGCTAGACCAGAAATCTCTGGCCCTGTCTCTATCTGTCTGCGTCTGTGTCTGTCTGCCTGTCTGCCTGTCTGCCTGTCTGCCTGTCTGCCTGTCTGCCTGTGTCTGTGTCTGTGTCTGTGTCTGTGTCTGTGTCTGTGTCTGTGTCTCTGTCTCTGACTCTGTCTGTATATGAATCTGTCTGTCTGTGTCTGTGTCTGTGTCTGTGTCTGTGTCTGTGTCTGTGTCCCTGTCTGTGTCTGTGTATGAATCTGTCTGTCTGTGTCTGTGTCTGTGCTGTGTCTGTGTCTGTGCCTGTGGCTATGTCTGCCTGTTTCAGGGATACTGGAAGACAGTACCTGTAATCTGTATAGCAGAAAAGGTTTCTTTTCATTCCTGGTACATGGACAAACCATGATGTTACCATTTTTTTGAGAACACAAACTATACTTTTGATGAATGAGTTAATGACAGCAACCACCTCAGCTGGTGCTTTGGTGGACTCCATGCTCTGTAGCTCTGTACTAGCCAGGGATTTATATAGATAGAAAGGTAGATAGATAGATAGATGATAGATAGATAGATAGATAGATAGATAGATAGATAGATAGATGATAGATAGGTAAACTCATTGAAATTCACCCTGTGGGTTTGTAGGAGAAGGGCACTGTGATTCTTCTTTTACAATAGGAAACAGACGCATTTTCTCAATTGCCCATTAATGCAGGAGGACCCAGCCCACTGTGGGTGTTGCCATCCGTCAAAAGGTAGGTCTGGGCTATAGAAGAAAGAATAAGCCAGAGGGAGCAAGCCAGTAGGCAGCATGCCTCAGTGGTCTCTGGTTCAGATTCTGCCTCCAGGTTCCTGCCCTGTCTTTCTTTAATGATGAATCTCATTACCTGATGTAAGTGTAAGATGAAATAAATTCTTTTGTCCCCCAAATTGCTTTTGGTTGTGGGGCTTTATCACAGCAACGGAAAAGCAAATTAGAACAGTGACTCTGGTTTTCTTCTAATTCTCATCACATTCAAGTTGTTCTACATTTCCTAGTTGGCATTCTTATTTGCCCACACAAGGAACAAATTGGTCAAATTTGCAACTAAAGTTGGGGTGTCCTCTGCCTGACGGGAATCTGTTTAACAGCATGGAGTATGAGTGTCTACCCACAAATGGGCAAAAAAAAAAAGGTGCATTTGAGGTGCAGACTGGAGAAGAGATCTCCAGTCCTTGAGATGTGCTAAGAAGCATGTGTTCTTGTACATTCTGCCTTGGTTGGTTCACTCTCCTCAGGAACATTTTATGCATGACATCCAAGGCAAGGCAACTTTACCTAGCAATCTCTACAGAACCCACGCATCTTTGATTGTATGACAGAGGGATCTGAAAACCGGCACAGATGGACTGTCAGCAGCCTTGACTCTGACCTCCAAGTCAGAACTCACCGGCTAAGCTAGTTGCCTCTCTCTCAGCAGAGCTCACTTCTGCGTGTTTGAACCAGGCAAACATTTTTTCTTAATCCTGGTGCCCGTGACTCTAGATAGCTACCCACACATGCATTATTTTTCTAGCTAGAATGTGGAAAATATGCTTATCTCTTGTTTTTCCAGAAAGCCTGACCCTCATCTCCCACAGAATTGTCAAAGAAACTCAAAGTAGAAAAAGAAACTAATTTGTAGAAAGTCAGGGAGTTACTTCGTACCTGACTCTAGCCATGCACCTCCATGCTCACTGAGCAGTAGACCGCCTCCAACACTCTGGGGAGTTCCCCTCGAGCCCTCCACCCATGGGAAGCCTTTTGAAGCAGAGACGGAGTTGATTAAGAAGAAAGATTAAAACAGGTTTAAACACCGGGTTAATAGAAAGAGAGAAACTCAGAGAAACATAAGGCACTCCTGAGAGCCGGAGAGACACACTGACACACATAAGTGTCTTTGTAGCAACTGTTTATTGGGGGCTTTTGGAACTGAATTTCTCTGTTGCTTCTAAGGGTCGGCCCTCCACCCCATCCCGGACCATCGCGTCTTCCTTGTAGATAAGTAATTTTAAAAAGCTGTCTCCAGCAGTACCTTGGAAAGAATTATCATCTTGTAAGATTAAAAACATGGATCAAAACAGGTTACACAAGGGGGTTAAAACCCATCTTTTATTGTAAATGGAGTTTCTAGATTCCTAGAAAACTGTAGTTGTACACTGTTAAACATCTTCTAATGACTTTTTTTTTCAAATGTTATAAGAGGCTTAACTGCTTCCATTCTTTTTTATTTTCATGTATGTGTGTCTGTACATGTTTGCATGTGTGTACATGCATGTTCACATGTGTGTATGCATGTTCACGTGTGTGTGGGTACATGTTCGTATGTATGTGGGTGCATGTTCACATGTGTGTGAATGCATGTTCACATGTGCATGTTGGTACACAGTATGAAGGCTTACTTCAGGAATCTTCAACCTTATTGTTTTGGGGCAGGGTCTCTCAGTCAAACCTACAGCTGGCCAATTAGCTGGTCCCAGTCTGCTCCCAGGGATGCCTTGTCTCTGACTTCTGAGGCAACCATGCTTGGCCCATGTTTGCTTGGGTTCCGGGGAGCCAAATGCCCATTCCCTTGCTTGTTCGGCAAACGTTTTCAATCCTTAGTCATCTCACCAGCCCCACTTCTATCTTTGAGATTGCTGTACCTGAGAATTTGAAGAAATTAGTTATATTTTCATATATGAATATCTTAAAAGAAAATGTTGTAACTGTAAAATTATATTCAAAAATCACCAGATAAATTTTATAGCAGAACAAAGATTTAAGAAGTCAATGAACTTCAAGTTAGAATAAATGAAATTATTCAATCTATAAAAAAAAATGGGAGCTGGAGGCATGGCTCCACAGTGCTGCTCTTGCAAAGGGCCTGAGCTGGGTCCCTAGCACCCATGTTGGTAGCTCCCTGTAATGCCACCTCCAAGAAGTTTACCATTTTCTCCCTTCCTCAAACACCTGCAACTCCTGTGCACATACCCACAAACATACACATAATTGAAATATAAATAAATCTTTAAAAATTAAGAAGTTTAAAAATATTAACATCAGAGTCTAAAATTCAGAGGCCGGAGAGGAATGGGGCAAAGCAGTGTCTTCTGGACAGACAGGACCATTGCACTCATGAATTCAGGGCAGCTGTGATGGCCTGCACAAGCCCTGTACAAGACCAAGTCAGTCTGGGCTGGAGCGATGGCTCAGTGGGTAAGAGCACTAACTGCTCTTCTGGAAGTCCTGAGTTTAATCACCAGCCACTGCATGGTGGCTCACAACCATTATGGGATCAGATGTCCTCTTCTGGCATGCAGGTATACATGCAGACAGAACACTCATACATTAAATAAATTAATTTTTTAAAAAAAGATCAAGTCAGTCAACATTCCAGCATTAGTGGAGGAGGGGCACAGGAGCCCTCACCTCCAGCTGAGGCGCTGATGACAGTTGGTAACCGCTAGGGGAGGAAGAGATAAGCTGTTTGCTTGTTTTGGATTTTCGAGATAGCGTTTCTCGGTTGTAGCTCTGGCTGTCCTGGAACTTGCTATGCAGACCAAGCTGGCCTTGAACTCACAGAGATCCGCCTGCCTCTGCCTCCCAAGTGCTAGGATTAGAGGCATGCGCCGCCACCACCTGACTTGAGTTAGTTTTCTTGAGGGCTGTGGTCCTGGTAGGTTGACCATGCTTCAGTAGATGCCCCACACCCACGCACGTATGGGCAGCGGTAACTGGACTCAGCGGGTTATTAAAACAAACAGAAGAGTGACGATGGGAGAGAGATGTGGATCCAGGAGGCAGAACATGGGAAAAGGATGAATATGATAAAACACATGTGAGAACTCCTCACAGAATAAATAAAAAAGTTAATAAAGACTTAGTGTGCTAAGGGATATTATGAAAGGACAGGCACACAGGCAACTGGAAGCCCAAAATTAAGAGGAGAAATGGGGTAGAAAAACGCATGAGGATTTGATGGCAGCAACATTTCTTAAATTTTGTGAAAGTCCTAACTTACAGACTCAACAAACATCAAGAAGGGTAAATACAAGGAAAGCCGTGTCCAGACAATCAGTCAAACTGCGCAGTCTCTGACGCCGCTCCCATTGACCCCTCCCTCTGCCACACCCCTGTGCAATCCAGACTGTAGGGTAAAACTACCGTGTTAGTCTCGGTGTCGCTGTGGCGAAGACCTGCCGTGAACAACGCGAAGGAGGAAGTGTTGATTTCAGCTTGTAGTTTCGGAGGGCCTGTCTGTGGCCGCTTGGCCCCATGAGATTGGTCAGGACACTGTGGGAGGAGAAGCATCTGTCAGGGGACTTTTTTCATCACAGCCGACAGGAAAGGGGGGAGCGGGTCTGCTGACTGGTACAGCGGTCCTAGAGCTTGCAGCGTCTCTCAAAGTGGAACTACAGGTTGAGGATCAAGCAGCCAACATGATCCTGTGGGGGACATTTCATCCTCAAACCAGAACACCCGATTACTTGCTCTAATGAATAGGATACAACAAAGCTAACAGAATGTTACTTCCACGATTAGGTGACAAGCCTCTGACCTATTCTGGTAGCTTGCTCTCCCTCCATCCTTCCATCCCTTCCTCTCTCCCTCCATCCGTTCAGTTGCTTTCTCTGGATCTTCCTTTTTTTGGCCTGCTTGGCTCCATGAAACAAGCTAAAAGGTTGTACCCTGCTTTCTGGAGCGGACCATGCAGTCTCCACACCTTTTGCACTAGGAGGACTAAGGCACAGATATTTATGTTACTAATCAGCATCTGCAAACCACTCTGTTCCTAATGGAACAGGAGAGCCTTGTGCAGCAGGGATTCTCCTTCCCCTGGAACACAAGCATTCTGGGTTCAGTGATAGAAATGCTCACCACCCCCTGTGCACCTGTGGTGTACCATACGCCTACAGTGTCTCGTACACAGAGTAGCACGTGTGTATCAGTCAGGGGCCAGCTCTAAAGAGAAGCTACAAAAGTTACTTCAAAGAGACAGTTTAACATAAAGGACTGAGAACTGAAAAATGAAAAACCATGGGAACTAGGGCATCAAAAGACAGTCGTGGCAGGAAGCCAATTTGCTGTTGGTATGCAAACAAAGATTACAAAATGCACAGGCTGGAGCCAAGGCCCCAGGAGGGACACTAGTGTGTCAGCTGGCACCAGTATCTGGACCTCAGGGAAAGGTGATGTGAGCAAACCACCAACTGATCGAATGATACTACAGCGGCCGCCCGTCACCGGGGAACACCACAGTGGAAAGAGGAAGTGAGGTGCCCTCCAGCCTTGTGTTTTCCCTCTAGCATCTGTATTATCATAACTGGGTATATTAGAGTCCAGCAACACAAAGCACAGGACAGAATAATGGGATTGAGACAGAAGTTAGTAACAGTCATAAAATGAAAAGACAAATCAAAATCCCAGGACTGAGAGACACTGGTAACCAGAGAGGCTGATGGGAAGAATGAGCAGGATGGAGTTGCAGGACTTCATTCAGCCAGTGGTCTGTATTCCCACTAGTTCTTTTTTAGCACCAGAAATGAGCAACAGAAGCTACTCACATGAATGACAAATAACTTCAGGCCACACTTTATTCATGGTGAAGCCTTGTTCTAAATTAGGACCATTTTAGACATGCCTTACTGCTTTGTTTGTTTCTCAGAAACCTTGTCTGAACCTTCACCTCGGAAGCTTAGCTCCCAGGAACCTCAGCCTTGGCACACGTGTGGCCCGATAAAAAGCCTGGCTGAAAGTAGGAAGAGCCTGACGCTAGTGCCAAAGAGATACCGTAAACGTTGCGCACTTGATCTAGCCCCAGGATATTAAATTAATATTGCACTTAGGGCTTATCTGGTTTCCCTTGGCAACCGGACAGGAGGTGTTAAGCAGAGAGCAGGAGAAAAGACGTTTCATCATTCTGGCAGTATCAAAAAGTTAGCAAGAATTAAAAAAAAAAAAAAAAAGAAAAGAAAAAAAGAGGAAGAAAGCAAGAAAAGAAGAGGAGCCAATAAGGAAAGAATCCAAAGCAAAGTAACAGCCTGCGGCAGGGGGGCGTACAGCCCAGCAAAACCCAAGGTTTCAGAGGCACCACAGCACCCTGGCAGCATTCAGGAGGGAGAGAAGCGACCTTCCACCTGCCTCTTCTTTCAGGGGCAGGTCATTTTTCCAGACTAGAACCATCATGTGTCTATGTGTTTAGCACCACAGGCTCAGTGCCCAGAAAAAGACAGACATTCGATCAATGAATCATGGATAGTCGTGTCGATGCCAAATCACAAAAATATCTAAAATTATGACCAATAAATGTTAGTGGAAAGTACAGAGATGTATCGATGACATTTTGAAAAGTAAATGTTACAATAAGCACCGTCTAAGGGCTGCGCTTTGGAAGCTAGGACCAGAGAAGTAAAGATTACTCTGACATGCTCACTGGTGGAATGGTGTCAAGTGTGTCACGGGAATAACCAATTGCTATCTGATCGGATCTGAGGCCCTGCTCCACAGGAGAGAATTCATATCTGATGATGTAAACCTGGTCAGAAATGCGTGGCTGGGGATGTCATAGCAAAGCAAATTGCTGCTGCCGCCGCTGCTGCCGCCGCCGCTGCTCCTGCTACTGCTGCTGCCGCTGCTGCTGCCGCTGCTCCTGCTGCTGCTGCCGCCGCTCCTGCTGCCGCTGCTCCTGCTGCCGCCGCTGCTCCTGCTACTGCTGCCGCCGCTGCTGCTGCTGCTACTCCTGCTGCTGCTGCTGCCACTGCTGCTGCTCATTTGTTTTTGGCTTTATTTGGAGACAGGGTCTCACTGTGTAACCTTGGCTGACCTAGAACTCATTATGTAGATCACACTGGCCTCAAACTCAGTGACCTGCCTGCTTTCGCCTCCTAAGTGCTAAGATTAAAGACGTGTGCCACCACAGTCAGCTGTTGCTGCTGCTTCACTAACTGGACAAGGTACACCAGTTGCCTTCTAACACTTACGTTTATGCCCTTAGTTCAGAGCTTTGATCGTCTTTGGTCAGAGAGGCTTACTTTTTGCAGCAGGTAGTGATCACTGCAGACTCATAACTGGTGAAAATTCTGATAAGTAGTTAGAAAGTCATCAATATTTGGTGTAGATGAAGAAAGAATCTCCTTTCCCAGATCTTAAAATGTCACGCTGTTCCCTCTGGAGGAGATAGCAAAACTTAGCTAATGTTCTTTCTTATCTAGAATAATTTCGAAGTTGTCCTTCTGGGGGGTGTTTCAAGCAGGCAGTACTGAGAATGGTAACATGATTGGGCCTAACATTGCAGAAAGAAATGAACAGTGTTCCTTGTATCTAAGAACTAGAACTGATAAGAACTAATGAGTGAGACAGAGAACAGCCTGCGACAGGAAGTCTGTCCAGGACTGGTGAAAGGATGTGTCTGATTGAATCAATGTGGGGCCACATCTGTCTGCTAGACAATGGGGTTCCCATTTATATGGGTGAAAATAAAAAACTGTTTGAAAAAGAAAAGATAGCTTAGCAGATTCAAAATTATTCCTTCTAAGGAGGAAAACAAAAATTATAGCTTTTAAAGAGAAGAGTCCCGAGTAGCATTTCTAGTTTGCATGTTGTTTCCATTGTTTCTAGGTGGATTATCTGATTTTGGTCATAACTGATTTTTACCAAACAGGTTGGGTAACACAAAAATGAAATGAATTTTCAATTTTAAATGAGATTTAAGCATCTTTTTGCTTACTATTTTTCAGTATATACCTCAGATACTTTAAATTTCAAAGTTACCGCTATGACATAAGAACTATAACTTTTTACTATATGCTCAGATGCTCCCCAATTTTAGACATCATGGAAATTAAAGGAAGATAAGTCAGTGTCCTCGAGAACATGCAAGTTTAATTCTGTCCTAAATCCAGACACAGTCAGGCTTCCAGATCTCTACCCTTACCAAAATACCTCAAAGTTGAAAAGAGTTCTCCGCAACTGTACTTCATAAGCTTATTTCCTAGTTTCTACGTATCGAGGACCATGTGATTTTATCCAGAGGCAGATCTATGTATACAGTTTCAATAGAATATTGTGGTCACTACCAATATCATATTGAGACTGCCGAATCTGCTAAGGAGACTGAACCATAGTGTTACGGTTTGGCACTCATATCCTTCTGTGGCCCACATAGAAAGGTTTGGTAACCAGCCTGTGGTGCTATTGATGGGTTTAGAACGTCCAGGAAGTGGGGCCTTGTTAGAGGCCTTAAGGATTACTGGGGATATGGGGACACAGTGTGTCTCTCTGTGTATCTCTGCCTCTCTATCTATCCCTCCCTCTCTGTCTGTCTGACTCTGTCTCTCTGTCTCTGTCTCTGTCTCTCCTTTCTGTTTGGTGACACCGTAACTTAAACAGTTTCCTCTGCCACATGCTATCACCATGATGTACACACTGTCACAAATCCCAAGCAATGAAAATCATGAGCCGAAGTGTGTTCCGTTTTTCTGTCAGCTTGACCCAAGCTAGAGTTATCTGTGAAGCGGAACCTCGTCTGAGAAAATGTCTTCATCAGATTTTCCTGTAGGAAAGACTGTGGGGTATTCTCTCGATTAATGATTTGCTGTGAGAGGATCCAGCCCACTGTGATCAGTGCCACCACTGGGCAGGTGGTCCTAGGTTGTATATTTAAAAAGCAAGCCGAGAAAGCCTGTCATCAGAGTTCCTCCATGATATCTGCATCATTTCCTGGCTCCAGGTTCCTGCTTTGAGCTGCCCTGACTTCCTTCAATGATGGAACCTAAGCTGTACAATAAAATAAACCCTTACTTACCCAAATTGGTTTTGGCTGGTGCTTTGTCACTGTAGCAGGAAATTTGTAAACTTGTGTACTTGGCTTACTCATTAGGAGTGAACAAATTATTTTTAGACATGTACCTAATCATTAGAGATGAAGAAATTGTTTTTAAACATGCTTGGGCTTTGAAGAAATCCATGATTAATCAACACTTGTTTTCTGTGATTGATGGAGCTGTTTTTGAGGGGCTTTCAGTCCCCATGTAACCTGGTCACAAAACATTCCTAGTACACCTGGACATCTTCCTCTATTGATCATTGGGAACTGTGTTTGATAGAAGGACTGTGGTTTTGTGTTGGTTGTATTGTTCCATAAAGCAACACCTTTATCAAAAGGTTTAGCATGTGGAACTTTGTCCTGACCAAAATTGGTTTATTTGTAACTATCAATGCATATGCTTTGGAGAAACAGGGCTGGGTCAGTCTCTTGAAGACTGTGCCTCCCTGCCCCTCTATTTGAAGCTTAGCATCCTGAGGCTGCTCTCTTGATTTCACTGTCTTTGTGACACTATAACACCAACATATCACAGTAACAGAAATACAAACTATGATAAAAAGTAAATCCTTTCTCTCCATATGCTGACTTTTTGGGGTACTTTTTTGCTGAGACAAAAGGCTGACCAACAAAAGAATCTAGTTTTAAAAATCACTGTAAGGATGGCAAGATGGTTCATCAGGTAAAGGTGCCTGCCATGAAACCTGACTACGTGGGACTCATTTTAGAGAGAACTGACTCTCACAAGTTATCCTCTGACTTCCACACTTATGCACACACATACATACACACACACACACACACACACACACACACATACTACATACAGAAATGCAAAAAAGTTAATTATTTTTTAAAAAAATGCATTAATCATGAAAAATCAGAGATTAAATGCATAATCTTTTTTAAAATTACGTGTCAGTTGTTCACCAGTGGATTATTATTGTATTTTTATCATTATTATTATTATTATTATTATTATTATTATTATTATTATTAACTGTAATAGTCACTGTGGTAGCTCACCAAGGAGGTATTCTCATAGGTACAAACTGAGCCAGACCTCAGCAGAGGAACCACCATTGTCACAAGCACCATACTGGACTGTGGAACCCTAAGCATCTGAGCTCAGGTGTTTTTATTGATCCAGAAATCCTCAGGTGTTCTACTGGTAGCACATGCAGATCATGAGCAATCAAACATCTGGTGGTGACTACACCATCAAGGTAGTGCAAGGCAACGATAAAAGCATATGAAAAAGTTACAATAAATTATAAACCTAGGATAAATGCGATTATACTCAAATCTTAAGAAATCTGTTTAAGACTGAAACTGCTTAAATCTATATACTAAGTTGAAGCTACAGAGAGCCCCAGAAACAAGAAAAATGGGTAGTCAGGGAAAAGAGGAATAGATGCTGTTAATGCTAAAAATTACACATGATTGAAGTTTGGATAGACAGATATAGGGAAGAAGTAGAAGAACTAGAGAAAGCTTAAAATCTATAAATGTAAAATTTCTTTCTGGCACATTTGTGCCCTTCTGTCTGTCTGATATATGCTGAAACCACAAGTAGGGCACCCAGCAAACCATCAATGAACCATTGTATTAGATGTGTTCTGCGAAAAAAATTAGTTGAAGATTAAACTGGTACTATGATGGTTGTTCTTGCTTATGGTGCCCAACAAACATGGGAATTTTTTTTACAATGTAACTATTCGAGTACGTGAAGCTTTGAATGTGTTTGACCTTGACAAAGTGTAAAAGTTACAATGTACTTTTAGTAAATAGAAGACTGGAGTGATATCTGTCAAGCGAGTGAGCACTAGCAAACTCCCTGGCTGAATCATTAGCCAGCTTTCTCTTTAATCAAGCTTTCACCTCTTTCTTTTCACTGATCCATTCATCCCTTCCTCGGATCCTTCCCTGACCCTCATCCTATTGCTGAGGCTGGACCCCGGCAAACATCCCCCACATAAATCCAACACCTGCAGACAATACAAAATGCCAAGGCCTAGGCAGCCCTTCACCCAACAGTGCACAAAACAATTATTTTATACCTAACTAAAAATAAATTTCTGCAACATTAACCAACCTGAGGTGGAAGGTGAGTGGTCACTCAGGTAGGACCAAGTTGGACATGATCAGGATGCACTGGAGGAAACTGACACGCAGAGAAGTGCTAACTGAAGCAGTGGCTGGAACAAAAGATGGAGCACGATGCTATGGAATGGTTTGTGGTATTCTTCTTTTAGACAGTTGTAGAGGAATATTTAATCTTTTAGTCCGTTAACATGGCTGCTCTGGGAAAGGATCACATTCAAGGCCTGTGTAATCCTGCTGGAATGAAGCATACACCTTTAAGTAACCCATCTCAGCAGACAATAGTGCACATTGTCTAGGGATCTAAAAGGAAACAAAGACAAGAAGCAGAGCTCAAAAGGAGTCAGTGTCAGACAGGAAGTGACTCCTGAGCAAAATCAGAGTGAAGAGCAGGCAAAGTGATTAATCAAAGGAAGGGTTAGCAGAGTGAGTCAGAGTGAGGACCTACCCAACTCTCATGATATAAAAGCAGGCTCTCAGCTCTGAGAGGCAAGAAGTCTGAAGAAGTCTGAGGCAGTCTGAAGAAGTCTGAGGCAGAGACACAGAAGCAGTACAGCAGAAGGAGAGCAAGTCAGTTTGAAGCCGAGCAAAATGGTTCAGTCAGAGAAGTTGTGGTAATAATCAGCCAGAGTCAGAAGAAATCAGTCAGAAACAGTCAGCCGGCTCAGAAGGTCAGTTCGAAATAGCAGCTTGAAGAAGAGTTTTAGCTAGAATACTGAATGAGTCAAATAAGCCAACCAGAAGACTCAATTGAGTTCAGTACAGGTCTGAGTTCAGAAGGAACTAGTCAGAGTGACCCAGTCAGCAAGAAGTCTTGGAGGTTGAAATGTCCTACGTCTGGGCTAGCAGCTTGAAGATTAGATTGTATGGAGACTAAAACCCTCTAAGGTCTGGGGATTTAATTTAAAAAGAATAAATTGTCACTTGCCCTGAATGTACATCTACAGACAGGGCCTCATTTATAGCTCAGACTAGCCTCAGCTTCACTATGTAGCTGAGGGTAACTTTGAACTGTGCCTGCCTCTACCATTGAGTGCTGCAGTTACAGGCACATATCCCCACACCCAGCTTCTGTGTGCTAATGGAGCCCAGCACTTAACGTTTTCTAGAGAAGTGTTCTACCTGCTGAGCTACGCCTCCAGCCTCAGTTTGCCAGAGTTTTTGACAAGGAAACAGACCTAAAAACAGGAACTCTGGCTTAGGGTCTCTGTGACCCCAGCTATACAGAACCCTTTGTATTGGTTACTTCTCATTGCTGTGACCCCATATATATGACAGAACAACTCAAAGAAACAAAGGCTTGGTTTAGTCCACAGTTTCAGAGGGCCCTGTCCTCATGTTCTTAGCTGGAATATCATGGCCACAGGAACACAGGCAGAGGCAGCTGTTCAAACATCCTGCTGGATAGGAAGCAGAGAAAGTTGTAGCAAATGAAAAGTGGCCAAGATGGTGTGTAACTGCAAAGATACACTCCAATAAATCCTCCCACTAGGCCCTGCCACCAACCTTTCACCATCCGATAATGCCTCCTATTGAGAATCCATCAGAGAGTTAATCCAGTCATCAAGTCAGAGGACTCCTCCTCTTTTTGAGATTTGGTCTCATTGTGTAGTACTGGCTAGCTTGGAACTCATCAATACTGTACCCTGGCCAAGAACGATATTTTCAATGTTGTCTAAGTTTGAGTTTCTTTTTTAAAAATACTTTTATTAATTCTTTGAAATTTTCATATATTGTAGTTTGGTCATCCTCATTCACTTCCCCCAACTCCTTCCAGATCCACCCCCATTCCATCAACTGTGTGTCCTAATATTTTTATTTTTTATTGAAAATTATTTTCATGCACTGTATTCTGATGACTAGTCTCCCCTCCCCACCGCTCTACCTACTATAGACGTTTATTCACCAGATGTAGACATTGATTCAGGACAAAGGCTGGTTTATTTTTTTGTCTAATTCAATCACTGGTCCTAGTCCTGGAGTCCTGGAGCTTTCAGAGCCCTTTTTATAATCTAATCTTAAGCCTAGAACTATAAGGCTTCAGCCTCAGCCTCCAAATAATCTAGAATTTTCTGTGCAATACACCTCCAAGACTTATTGCTGACTGAACCACTCTGACTAGCTCCTTCTGAACTCTGACTCTTCTGGTTCAACTCAGCTCACTCACTGTTCTGGCCCAAACTCTCCTCCAAGAGACTAGCTCAAACTGACTATCTGAGCCAGCTGACTGCTTCTAACTGAACTCTTCTGACTCTGGCTGATTCTCTGACTGCCTCAGACTGAACTGCTCTGCTGGGCTTCAAACTGACTAACTCATTCTGTCTGATACTGATTTCTTCTGCAGAGCTGCCTCTGTGTCTCTTGTCTTTCCCTGAGCTCTCATTGCTCCATATTGTCTCAGTCAGCCTCTCTGCTCCTGAGTCAGACCATATCATTTTCTCTATGTCTTGTCCCCCAACTGCCTGCTTCAGACTGCTCGCCTCAGACTGCCTTCTTGACTGACTGTTGTAACTGACTCTGCTCTCAACTGAGAAGCTGATTTTATATCTTGAGAGTTGGGTGTGTCTTCACTCTCACTCACTCTGCTAACTCTTCCTCTGATTAGTCACTTTGTCTGTCCTTCACTCTGACTCAACTCAGATGTCAATCTGACACTGATTGCTTCTGAGTTCTGCCTCCTGTGTCTGTTTCCACACTCTGTTTCTGTCTTAGGGATTAAAGTCATAGACACCACTGCCTTATAAATACTGGGATTAAAGGTATGTCTACATTCTATGCAGACCACACAGGGATCTGAATGTACAGTCCTGGAATATTGACCCTTCTTAGCTTTCACACCTGCCTATTCCTCTACAACCTACCCTTCTTTCTCTCTCTCTCTAAAAACACACACACAAACACACACACACATAGAAACCAAAATATACAAGCAGAAGACCAAGAAGACAAAAAATGGGCAAACAAAGCAATTTGAGATAAAATATCTACAAAAATACCATTGAGTTCATTTTATGTTGATCATACTGCTGGGCACGAGGCCTAAGTGTGGTTAATGTACTCAGTGAGACTTTGTTAGAAAAAGAGAAAAAAGAAAAGAAAAAGTATCTGATCAAGGACTGAAGTTAGAAAGTTTATTTTTAAATAAATCTGACAAGGACAGATGTAGAAATGGAGAAAGCAAGACCAGGAAGTGTGGAAAGCCGTGAGGGTGTTAGACACAGTTGGCTACCCCGTTTGGTGATGGAGAACCAGCTGAATGAAGGTCCTCTGAAGCGAAACAGGGCTGGGACTGAGTCCACTCATATCATACTACTGTGAGAAACAGTGATCCTCACTTCATAATAAGAGCCGTGGGGACCCAGAGCAATTCACACCTTCCAAAACTTGGGCATCAGCCTAGAATGGCAGGTATGCTAAGTACAGAGACATTTATAATCCTAAAGTGTGACCCTTCCTCACTTTTTAATAATCAGGAGAGACAATCCTACACCCCATCTAGATCTTACCTCTCCCTCTTCCTTTTCCTTTTCCCAACAAAAACAGTATGTGTTTTCACCTCTACATTGTTACATCCTGTTTATTTTACAGTTTGTCAAATGCAGGCAAGCTTGTCTGTAAGTTTCTGCTCTAGACTCCTAGTTTGGTGGGAGATATAGCTAGAGAAAAGGGCACTGGCAGGAGTCTGCTGTTTTCTGGTTTTTGCAGCTGGACCTAAGTTGGCTCAAGGTACCTTTGAGAATGGACAGTTTGATTTGATCAATTGCACATGTACTCTGGAGGGGGTGAACCCACATACTCAATTTGGTACCATGCAAGCTCCCAGGAGTGCAAGAAGCCCTTAGGCAAAGAAAATGGCTACAGAGAGCTAAAGATCATTCAGTGCAGAGTTTTAGCCTTTTCTATTCCACACAGTAGTTCCAGTTTTAAAACTGGGGCAGCCTATTGGAAGAGATACATACACTGACAGATCTTCCCAGCCCCATGTCTCCCTGAGGGGCATCGTACCCCAATGATTAGCAGTACAGAAATGAATGGCCTCCTTGGGCTCTAGGCATACACACACACACACACACACACACACACACACACACACATATACACACACACGGTACATAGGCAAAACATCCATACATAGAAAAGAAAAGAAAATAATTTTTAAAAAGTAATCTTAATAAGTTTAGCTTATTTCAAATGCTCTCAAGGAATTACGGAGAGTAAAGTGTGGGATTTTCTACAGTCATGCTCCTCTCAAAACTCTGTTCTAAACTGCCACCTTCCCCCTTCCAAACTAATGGCCTCTGTTTTTCATCACAGACAAATGACATCATCAGGGAGGAAGACCCTGCCCAGCATCCTTACCTGTGAACTTATTTGAGGACATCACTCAGTTTCTCCCTGGACCTGGGGATGAGTTATACAACCTACTTTTCAAGGCCAACTCAGGGGACATGACCTGTTGCTCTTCTATTTCCAGTACTGGTGTATTGGCCCTCTCTGTTTTTCTTACTGCTTCCCCCACAAAATGTATTAATTGATTAAGGATCATTTCTGAAACATCCTTTTGTCTCAAATATACAAGAGATCCTTGCTGGGATGGTTAGTGGCGAATGATGCCATCCCATCGGCTGGGACCCCAGAGTGAAACAGAGAGAGTGAGTTGAGCAGCGGAATTCAGCTCTCTCTGCTTGACTCTAGACACGTGACCAGTGTCCTCCTCTCCTGACGACGATGCCACCGTGCTTTCCCGGCCATGGGAACTTTAGAAGTGCATGTTATGAAGCACATGGCAATGAGCCTGTGGGGGAGAGAGTGGTCTGCAGCGTTTGAATGGGAAATGTGTCCGATGGGCTCCTGGCTTGTGAACACTTGGTTCCTAGCTAGTGGTGGCACTGCTTGGAGCAGTCACAGAGAGCCTTGATGGAGGAAGTGTTTCACTGGAGCTGACTCTGAGAGTTCAAAGCTTTGCCAACTTCCAGTTCATTTCCTGCATTGTGCTCGTGGTTAAAGATGTGATTCCTCAGCTTCCTCCTGCTCTTGTCTCCATGCCTGCCACTTGCTCCCACGATTCCACTCTACCATGAATGGTCTATCCTCCACTGGAACCACAAGCCTAAACTTCCTCCTTAACTTGCCTTTGGCAGTAGTGTTTTATCAAAGCAACAGAGAAGTAACTAATACACCTGCCATGACGGGCTGTACCCTCAAACTATGAGCTGAAACAAACCCTTCATTCCTAAGTCGCTTAAGTCATGCTTTTGGTCAGAGCTATCAGAGAAGTAACTAATACAGAAAACTAGCACTGAGAAGCGGGGTCGCTCCATGAGAAACCTAACCGTGTGATTCATGACCCTTTGGAACTGGTCTTCAGGAGGAATGTGAAATAACATGGTGCTGTGAGCTACAGAAGCCCTAGACTACTGTAAGCAGAGCTTAGTGGACTATTATAGAAGGAGATCAGAAGATGAATATGCCAATATAAAGACAGACAGTGAAAGACTGGCTCCTGAGGTGCCAGAAGGGAACAAGGACTCTAGCGATACTATTTGTGTTACACTGCAACTGTTGATAGAAGGGAGCCAGACATCGTGATCTGGCAACAGAACTCTGCAGCATCATCTACGTGGCTTTGCATGCATGAAAATGCAAGTGGGAGGGTAGTGGAGACTTGCACCAAGGCTGCAACACTAGCAACATGTGGCAGGGTCAGATTCCCTGCAAGGAGGCCCTGAGAAGCTACAGTATAAATCCGTAAGTGTTGAGTCTAAGTTGCAGCAAAGACGCCAGTGTTAGAGATGCCAAGACCGTGGGTGTACTGAAGAAAGTTTTAGTGATGTGTGGAGCCATCCTAAGAGAGAGACTGCGTATACTACACAAGGGGAAACTAGAGGGAAAGGGCTGCCCAAGCTCATTGGAGTTCAAATGATGCCACTACAAGCTCCAGACTAGAAACACCGGGCTGTAAGGTTTGGTGTTCACCCTGCAGGTTTTATCTTATCTTGCTATCCTCTGTTTGGAATGGTAATGTTTACTCTTTTTGTCGTATTGAAAGCATGTAATTTGGGTTTTTGTTTGTTGGTTTGTTTGTTTTTCTTTAAGGGCTAAAGTTAGAAAATTGCCTTGAGTCTCAGAAGAGACTTCAGACTGTTGAACAGTGCTGAGCTGTCAGAACCATGGGGCCTTTTGAAGGTGAGCTGAATAGTTTCATGTTTCGACATGGCAATGAACCTATGTGGCACAGAGGTGAAATGTCACGGTTTAAAAGTGATGTGTTTGGGTCAAGTTGATAAGGAGTGGACCTTTGATTGTAGCAGTTAGCTGCAGTGTAGCTCACAGGAATGACAAGAGGCATATTCATTGGTGCAAACCCTTCCAGACCTCAGCAGAGGGAACCACCATTGTGGCCAGTGCTGTACTGGACAGTAGAACCCCAAGTGTCTGAGTTCAGATGTTTTTATTGATCCAGAACACCTCAAGTGTTCTATTGGTAGCATATGCAGATCATTAGCAATCAACATCCCCCACATAAATCCAACACCTGCAAATGCCAAGACCTAGGCAGACCCTCACACAACAGTGCACAAAACAATATTTTAAACACAACTAAAAATAAACTTCTACAACAATTCCCCTCTTCTGTATAAGTCAATCCAAAAATTGCTTTATCTCTACAATACAATTTAACACTATACCAGCAAAGCTATTCACGAGAGAAACAATCACGAGGGTTGCTAGTGCACAGGACCAAATGAAACCAAACATCTATCAAGCTTTTGACAATGTCTCTGGACAACAGAAAAACATTATCAATGTCCAATTATCTGGAATCCACTCATGACCTTTTGGATTCAAAGGGCTTGGATCACTTCTCTGACTCTGCCTTCTGGAGTACACACAGCTTGTCCTCCAGTCTCTGGCTGGCTTCACTCCACTGCTGCTGCTGTTTTTGGTGGTCATCCCATGGCACTGGCATCTCCAAAACTGCTGGGGTCCCTTGCTGCAAGTGGGCTGCACTTTCATCACTAGCCTCTCCTGGACTCTTTTCATGGTGCCATGCCTCAACTTCTCTGTATAATCCTTTCAGTCTGGACCTTCAACTTCTACTGAGGCTGCACTTTCACCAGTGGCCTCTCCTGGCCTCTCACAGTGTTAAACCTCAGCTGTTCTCCAAAGACTCCTTCATGCCTTCAAAACCAGCACCACATGGGTGACTCTTACAGTACCAAGTTTGGCTACCAGCACAAGATACAACATCGGCCAGTTCTGGAAGACAGCTCCTGTGTGCTGACCCTGAGGAAACACTTTCCAGAACTCCTCAGGTGTTCTATTGGTAGCATATGCAGATCATTAGCAATCAACATCCCTCACATAAATCCAAGACTTAGGCAGACCCTTACCTAACAGTATACAAAACAATATTTTAAACGCAACTAAAAATAAACTTTTACAACATTTAATGGTTAATTTCCTCTGCCAAGTTGACTGGATTTTAGAATTACTTAAGAAATATACCTCTGTGTGTGTCTGTGAGGACATTTCTAGAGAGATGAAACTGAGGACAGGAGTAAATGTGGGTGGTATCATCCCACAAAGCTTGTATCTCAGAATTCATAAAAAATTAACTGCAAATAGAGTAGCAGTGTGCACCTTTTTTCTTCCTGACTGTGGACAGAGCGTGACCAAATGTCTCGCACTCCTGCTGCCAAAGTTAGAGGAGTTCTTCCTGCCATGCTTTCCATGTGGTGAGACACAGCCATAAGGGACTACATCCTCCAACTATGAGTCAAAAAAGTCCCTTCCTTCCTTAATTGGCTTTTGTCAGAACTTTGTTAGAGCATGAGAGAAGTAACCCATACACTTGTCTAGAAGATTCTGGGTTAAATTCTTTGGTTAGTGATACTCACACTAGTAGTCTGTGACCTGTGCATTACTGGTTAAGATGGAGAAGAAGGGCTATCATTAAAATGCAAAGCAACCTCAAATCACATACATCAGTAACTATGCTGTTTTATAAACCTGGACCTTTTATTTATTTTTAAAAGGACTCTCTCAGTGAAACAACTAATGCACTGATTTATGATCTATCCCAGGCCTCTTTCTTTTCTATGGAGTGAAGAAATTAAAAGTAATTGTAGAAGAAGTATTGATACCATTTGTAAGAGCAAAAGTTATGTTTTAAATTTTAATCACTGCACCTAAGAGATTTCTAGAGCAAGGACATAACTTCCTGGAGTGCTAGGTTGGGCTGTTCAAGTGAGGTACAAAAAGACGTAATCCTGTAATCTTACTTTCCCAAGGACTTTCCTGGAGTGTTGGGTTGAGAGTGCCAAGATTCTGTTTAGTTGACCTGAATGCACCAGATGTGCTTGGTCACTTGTAGGCAGGAGATAACCCAGACAGGAAGTACACCAGGATAGATGCTTGTCACTGATTGGACCTGGTGGGAAGTACATAGCGTAGCCTTACAGGTTCTGCCTTTTTAAGCACCTGGGCCACGGGAACTCTGGAGGTGGCAGGTTCACTCCATGGGTACCTCTGAATGGTCCTGATCAGAGTCCATCTTCCTGGCCAGTATTTAATTAACTTAATTAAAGCTTGCTTGCTTCAAATTTGGCTCAGTTGCCGTGGTCCTATTCTTGACCGGATTTGGGATTTACAGAGTCTGTGAAACAGCTTGTTTGTGGGCTGCATATCAAGTAACTCTTTCCGTACTCGCACCAACACCCTACTCAGCTCAGTGCAGCTACGGAGAGGCTGTCAGAATAATTTGCTTGGTGTCAGCTTATGCTTCAAAGACATAAATCACATGAATCTGAATCAGTTTCTGTCTAGAGAACCACGTTTCAGACTATAAATCTTGGATTAACAACAAGTTATGAAACCAATGTAATGAACTTTAACTAGTTAAATGAAAGGAAATGAAAATTACACATTCACCACAAAGTAGCTGGTAAGAACTGTTTTGTGGAGTTTTGATTTTGGTCATATTTATACATTTTTATTGTTCAGATTGTTATTCAAGGGTATTCACCTTCCTCGACTCCATGAGTGTTATACACTTTTCTCCCTTGACTTTGGAATTGCTATGTAATCGATTTGCTTTAGCTAGTGCACTGGAAGCTGAGGTAGCATGATCAAAGGTTTGAAGAACATTTGTGTAACACAGCTTACTCTTGCACTTCTCCTATTTCCATGAGAGAAAAATCGTCTCAGGCTAGTCCAGAGATGTCAATAATATAATATAAGATATGAGGAATAACCACCCAGCCAGTCTGACCACCCACAGACACATGAGCCAGCCCTGTGAAGGCCAACGTGCCACCCAGCTGAGTCCAGTACAGGTCAGCTGGCCCTAACCAACACACAACAATTGGATAAAAGGGAATACATATCCTGGAATGCTCATGAGCCGTTCTGAAATCGTTTGTAATGTCTGGTGGGCTGGCAACTTGTGATGAGTTACAGCGGTTTTGGAAGCTGTTGGCCAAAACTCACAGTTCCCCTTCATATTTTCTTGTTTGTGAAGATGAAAGGAGGTTCTGAGAATGGCTGCTCACAACGGCAGACAACGCAGCGACACAGAAAGATGGGAGAGTGTGAGAGAGGGGTTCGGCAACACACTTACTTTAGAATCTGAGGCCTTTGAAACGATTTCCTGCAACTCCCTAAGTGCTCTCGGTGTCTTAGTGTCTTCTAATAAATCTTTCTTTGAGCCATTTCAGAAAGGTGTCTGTTTATTTGAGCTTAAGTGTCAAGTTCCTTATATTTATAAACAGTATTAAGTCCTATTTCTCAATATTAACTATATTTTTGCTCCATCTTCCTCGGTAAACCTAAATAGTAAAAACATTTAATATTGGGAGCAAACGTAATAAGGTTCCCCTATAACTTAGTTCAACTTAATACTTCCTCTTAAATTTTCTTTTTATTTTATTTGGGTGAGTATTTTGCCTGCATTGTCTGTGTACCACCTTTGAAGGCTAGAAGAGGGCATTAGAGTTACAAATGGTTGTGAGCTGCTACAAGGGTACTGAGAATTGAACCTGTGTCTTCTAGAAGAGCAGCCAGGGCTTTCTCCTGCCTAAAACTTACTACATTCTTATCTGCTGTATTTCAAAATATATGTGCATGAGGATGTCAGATTCCCTGGAACTGAAGTTACAGGTGATTGTGAGCCACCATGCAGGCACTGGGAATTGAAGCCGGATCCTCCAAAAGAGCAGCCATTGCTCTTAACTACTGAGCCATCTATCCAGCCCTAAAAACTTAATTTTTAAAATGTAGTTCATGGCTTTGATTTAATTATTTCTAATAAGTATATTAATAATTTCAACTATTATTTACCTTATACCTATATTTTTTAGTACTTCGTTCTAGACAGCTGCCCTCTGGTTACACAGTCACAGTAGCTGAGTCACCTGCAGTAACTAAGTGACAGTGGAGGGGTAAAGGTTGAGTCAGATCTCTGAATCTAAGAACACTGGAGGCCCTGTGGATCTCTGTGATCTGTGCTGCCTCCGGAAACCATGTTGATGTCCAGGAACTGTGCTACATCTGGAAACCATGTTGCTGTCTGCAATCTGTGCTACAGCTGGAAACATGTTGATGTCCATGAACTGTGCTACAGCTGGAAACCATGTTGATGTCTGTGATCTGTGCTACAGCTGGAAACCATGTTGATGTCTGTGATCTGTGCCACAGCTGGCAACCATGTCCGTGATCTGTGCTGTACCCAGAGATCATTTCAATGGCCATGATCCATTCTACCACAGGAAACCATGTTGGTATATTTGCTCCAGCTAGAATACATGTTGATGTTCGTAACCCCTACAGTGCCAGAGGCCATATGGATATCTGTGATCTGTGCTGCCTGCTGCTACCCAGAACCATGGTGATGTCCATGATCCATGCTCCTTTCACACAGACTGGACTTGACTTTTTTTTTTGTCTATCTGTTTGGTTGGTTTTTTTTTTTTTTTTCTTGTTTTGTTTTGTTTTGTTCATGGTTTCACTTTGTTGTTGCTGTCAGAGGGCACAGGGGTGGGAGGGTGGTCCTGGGAAGAATGGGAAAAGGTTGTGATCCAGATACATTGCATGAAATTCTCAAGTAATTAATAAAAGTATTATGTTGAAGGGGAAGGGGAAAAAAAAAGGAATAGGGGTGGAGAATCTAGCAAGACCTCTGAACAGGCAGTAAAAGTGCCATGTCTTTGGGTCTGCTGTACCCAGCAGGAGCTGAGCAGAGAAGCAGTGGTTAACAATGCAGGTAGACAGCAGCCCTGCTCTGGACAGTTCCTGACACCAGCATCAAAGGTTCAGTGCATGAGACCGAGGTTTGACTCGCCAGCAAGGCAGATGAATATATTTGTAAGAAAAAAAAGCAGGGAAAGGCCCTGGTGTGCATTCCAAGTTCTGAGAGTCACAAATTTGGCCTGGGATGAAACAAAATAACATTTTTCTGATCATCAAAATTAACGAAATGAAATAAAATCAAGACAAAGCAAACAGAGTCCTGCATGTGCGGATGTAGGTGGTGGGTAGTATGCCTGCATGTGTGCTCAAGTGCCACAGTTGGAGACAGTCATTAAAAAACAAAACAACAAAAAACTTCATGCATACCGAAGGGATTCTCCAGAGAAACCATTTCTTAGTGTTATTACAGAAGATACTTCTATTGGAGAAGAGACCACTGTACAGATTCAAGGTACCATCTCCTTGGTTCCTTCTAGAGGAGTTGACTCAGTTTCCTGAGTTAGAACCTTCCCATACTGGAAAGACGCTCGTTAATGCTCACAAAGCTCTAAGGCTTGCTGAGATTCAGGAAATAAACAACTCAAAAATCTCAACAAGCTCCTGGAACTGACCAGGTGCGCAAGGCTCCTTCCTCAAGGTTATAGAAGCTGTAAGAACTGCTGAGAAAACTATGACATGTTTGCCAAGCTGCCTGCAAGCCATCTAGAGCTCCAGAACAGCATCCATGCAGAGTGAGCTTTGGGTGATGCAGCTGCTTCTCAGTCACCCGTGCTCTTCTACGTAACACTGATAAATTCATTGCTTTACCAAGTTAGGGTTGGTGATATCATTACTCGGCTCTATTGTCGTTTCTCTGTTTGGGTTGAGTAGATGTTTCTTCACCCCAACACAGTGTCAAAAACAGTGGTGTTATACATGTGTGTGCAATGTACGTGTTTGTGTACACATGTAGCTGCCTGAGGTTAATGTCGAGTGTCTTACTTGATTCTCTCCACCTTCATTTTTTAAAAAAAGATTTACTGTGTGTGTGAAGGAGTAGAAGCATCCATAGAGGTCAGAAGAGGGCACTGGATCCCCTAAAGCTGGAGTTTCAGGTGGTTGTGAGTCACCTGATGTGAAAGCTGGGAACGGAACTCCAGTCCTCTGGAAGAGCAGCAAGTGCTCTTAGCCACCGAGCCAGCCCTCCACCTTCATTTACTGACAAAAGATCCCTCACTAAATTTGAAGCTCACTGATTCAGCTGGGCTGGCAAACCAATAAGTTTCAGAGTCCATCTATTCCCACTCCCCACCTTCCCCCCTTTGCTGGGGTTACAGACATATACCAGCATGCTCAACTTTCTACTTGGGTTCTGGGGATCTGAACTGGAGATCTCATGCCTTTGTGGCAAGCACTTTATCAGTTGAGCTTTCTTCCCAGCCCAATTCAATTTCTACTCTTTATTTTTAATTACAACTATTGGCATCTGAGTGCTTACTGTGTACTAATAGCTGTATTTCTATCAATAAAGCCGTCAGGCAAATCCATACTGTAGTTATCCTATATATTATGGATTGTCACCTCCAGACACCAATAAAGTATTTTAAGATCTCTCTCAAAAAAAAAAAAAAATCGGTCATTGGTGGTGCATATATTTGATCCCAGCACTTGGGAGGGAAGGGAGAAGCAGGTGGATCTCTGTGAGTTGAGGTCAGTCTGGTCTACAAAGTGAGTTCCAGGACAGCCAGGGCTGTTACACAGAGAAACCCTGTCTTGAAAAACAAGAAAGAGGGAGGAAGGGAGAGAGAGAAAGAAAGAGAGAGAAAGCTCTAATTTCATGAGCAGCAAAGTTTCTGAAACATGTTATTTCTAGGATTATTTCAATAAGGCAACTTAATGTTTACTTTCTTTCCATTTCAGAGCTCCACACATCTTTTTATTCCCAAATCCTCAGATTGTTTCATAATCTAGATCCCAAGGGTCCCTAAACACTGATTTTTAAATGAATACACATTTGTTTTTTATAAGCAAAGCACTTACCTCATTTCTATTTTTTAATTTTTATTTCTTGGTGTTTTGGAGCTAGAAGATGGTGTGATGTGCTCTCTGTGTCTGGCTTGTACCTTTAAACATGTCTCATGTGTCTTTATTAATATATCACTAGACTTATTAAATGACTACAATTGGTGCCCAGACGTGGGGCCCACATTGGTGGCTACAATTTAGCATGCCAATGTGTAGGAAGAACACACATGGGGCAGAGCTTACAACAGACATGAGAGCTGAGGCAATGAGACCCTACAACGATACAAGAGACATGTAGATGGCTAGAGCCAAGGCGGAGATACTAAAATACCCACGGTGAACAGAAATCCTACAAAGAACAAAGAAGACACAGGACAGGTAAAACATGTTCAAAGTAAAAGGTAATTAATAAAGGTATTTAAAATAGTTACAGAGAGAAAGAATATCAAATTTGAATACAGAGAGTACAAAATAATGATGATGATGATGATGATGATGATGGTGATGATGATGGTGATGATAAAAGGAGTAAAGCCTCTTGTAAGAAGGGGAGAGCTACACAGAGAGAGAAAGAGTGTTAATTTTGAATAGAGATTAAAAATAATAAGGATAAGTCACCAAAGGAAGGAGAGAGCTAGAGAGAGAGAAAAAAATGTTACAGAGCTTAAAGATAATTAATGAGAAAAGTTTATACTAATTCTTCTCACCTCAGGAGATAACATAGCTCCTGAGCAGTGCAAAAGAGAGAGAAGGAGTGTTACATTGAATAGATTTAAATAATAAAAATAAATATCCGAAGGAAAGAGAGAGCTAAGTAAGTTTGAAAAAGAAAATTTTATTTGTTAAAAAATGGGAAATACTATAGCACAGGGTACGTGGACCTTGCAGAGTTTTGTTTTGGATGCCTCAGGAATAAAACCAGATGGTGAATGGATAGATACTCCAATTGAGACCTGCACAATACAAATCATGGTCATTATTTTCCTAGTAATTCAAATTGTATTATTAATAGCAATCATGGTTTTATGTGCTTTTTCAAGGAGAATGACAGTACAGAGGGAAAAAGAGAACCCTTTTTCCCTTTACAGGAAGCAGACTTACACAGTGAGAGAGATAAAAGATTGATTGATAAAATGCAAGCCTTGGAAACAAAAGTAGAATACTTTATAAGAGAAAATAAAAAATTATCTCAGAGACAAAGAAATATTCACAAGGTTAAGAAATGCATAAGGATTCAACATCAGATATACAAAGTAACTCCTTGATGTCAAGAAACGCCATTGGGGGCTTGTCTTGGGCCCCCATTTAAAAAAAAACAAAAACATAAGCAATTCTTTTTCTACCAGCAATGGAATAATACATCCTTAGAGCAATGAAAGAAATCAGTGCCTTCCATGGGAGGTAGCACTGCTCTGGACCTTGTTGTAAATGATCTATCTGTCAAGAGCAGAGTGGCCTCAATGGATGAAACAGTAGATTTTAAAGATGCCAGAAAGCAAGTATTTTGGCAAACTACTATAAATGATTTTGTCTCCAGAGTGGCATGGCCCTGGCAGATACAAAGCATTTGGACCAAGTATACCCAGGTGTTTGAGCAGATTGCTCAGTTCACGGATCCCAGCCCTCCACAGATGTAGTGCCTGATTTTCTCTGGTTAACAAAAAATATTTATTTGCTCATACATGAATTTTTTGTTCATGAATAGACACTTAAATCTTAGTCCAGTCACTTCCTGGTTGTGGTATGGACTATAGTCTCCACAAGGCATTGCAGTGGCTGGATGCTTCTGTGGTCAGCCAGGTGCCCCACTCCGTCCCCCACAGGTGGCTGATGTGCTAAATGTTGGTCCAAAAAGAGCAGGGCAGGTTAAAAGATTTTAAAATAATATGTTATGTAACACTTTAGCTTACATTTTTGAAAAGGGGGTATATCCTTTTGTAGGAGACAGCTATACACATATATATTACAGATAGACATTTTAACTTCAAGTAAGAAAAATCTTAATTTTAAAAGATAATATTTAAGCATTTTGCCTTAAAGGAGATATATCTGAGTGTGGAGACCAGACCCTACGTCAGGGAAAGATTGGTGCTTTTATCTCTCCAGGAAAAAGAACACATGACATGTAATCTGAAACATCCAACTGAGAGTATCCAGAGAGCTCTGGACATCTGAAGAGAGACATCAGATCCATTAAGAAGAAACGATCCAAAGAAAGCGTAACCTGGTGACTCAAAGAAAAATAGTGTTGCTAAATTTGCCAAACAATATTGCACATTAATACTCAACTTGGCAATACAAAACCTCAATGTCTTTTGTCAGTAAAGTTAAGATAAAGTGAATATACCTATCCTAGAGACATCGTTCTGCCATGCTAAGGATAGTTTATAGAGGTTTATGGGTAATGAAACACAGTGTTCAGGTAAATAAAACTGTGGATGGTATTTAACTTATAAGGACACGCCTTTCACTTGCTCAGGCATGAAACAAAAAGTCAAATGACAATTTACCAAAGAAACTCCTGCCATATAGACAAGAAACGAATAATGAGCGTTTCACCTGATTCTTGGTTTGGATCAGAGCACAGAATTATTAAACAGCATGGAGAAGGGATTTGAATAAAATTACTTTTAACTGTAATATTCACTCACACACACAAAAAAGAAAAAAAAGAATAAGCTGTATGTTAGACACTGTACCTGATGTTGAAGATATAAACTCATTTGGTGGGAGCAGGACTGTAAGTTTCTTCAGCAGATAAAGGTGCTTGCTACTTAGCCTGATGACCTGAATTCAATCTGTGGAATCCACGCAGTGGAAGGAGAGAACCAAGTCCTGAAAGTTGTCCTTTCATGCCTGCCCTACCCAGAGAACATACACAATAGATAAATACAGTGTGATTGCTAAGGAAACTGAGTTAATAAAAATATACAAAGAAAAGGGGCCAACATATTTTCAATGGATTTTCTATCAATTAGATCTCGATTTTTGTAGTTTAAGTATGCATTAGAATATATTCATAGGACAATAAAGAAGGGGTGGGATGTGAAAACACCCCCAGTGAGGATTCGCCAAGGCAATAATGTTAAGTCTGTAGCGTAAGTAGGGTGTGATTGTTGTTTTCAACTACTGAGCTAGCAGAACAGATTGTCGGTTGTCTTTCAGTACTATTTCCTCCCTTGTCCTTGGTGCTTGGATCCTGCTCTGTTGGTTTTCTTTCCTCCTTCATCCCCCTCCTCCTCCTCCTCCTCCTCGTCCTCAAGATTTTAATTATATGTACATGTTGGGGGGTATGTGCACATGAGTGCAGATGGAGTCAGCACTGTCAGATCTGCAGGTGGCTGTGATCCACCTGATGTGGGTACCAGGAACCAAACTTAGGTCCTCTGCAAGAGCAGTACATCCTCTCAGCTGCTGAGCCATCTCTCCAGCCCCAAGGACCCTGACTTGTACTGGAATCTCTGACATTTCTCAGTCTCATTTAAGGTTATACGGACCAAGTTCTAGGCATGGACATAAGAGTGTAAATGGTATGTTGTGGTTCCAGAAATATTCCTTAAAGAGAGGTATGTGCCCTTGTGCCTATCTTCCTCAGTTGTAGCAGAAAACTACAATCTTCTACCCTTCATTTGGGGAAAGAGAAAGTAAGGATAGAAAGAAATCTTCACTGCTTTTGCAAGTGACCTTGATACAGAATGAGAGAAAGGTAGGATCTTCACAGCCTCTTTTAGGCTGTCCTAAGCTTGAAGAGGACTAGCTGACAGTGTGTCAGCTAGTGTCTCAGCTCATGGTCTGTAAACCCAATCCCTCCAACCTTTCTTCTTTTAGGAATTATCACATAAACTAACAGTGTGTCAGGTATTTTTCTATTGCTGTGATAAAGCACCATGACCAAGGCAACTTACAGAACGAAGTGTCTGTTTAGGACTTATGGTTTGAAGGTTGGAATCCATGACCACAGAGCAAAGGCATGGCTGAGCTATCTCCCCAGCCCTGAACATTGACTTTTCACCTAAAATATCTCCAAGAATTGTCTACACTTATATAAGCAGGTATGACTCAGCTTTTGAAAAGGTTTTACGTTTCATTATGTGTGTAGCAGTACACTACCGCCAGCAGGAGGAGGGAGCATTGGCTCCATGATGAGGAAAAACAGTACGATCCTTGCTTTTTCCCTGCTCCCAGCTGAATTCTTCATCTCTAAGGGCCTCCATTCTGTGGCTCTCACCTAGGAGCTTTTTTCCTCATATATTTATTAATTTCACAGACTTTTCTCTTCATAGAGGCGTATTTCCTTCCTCACTCTCTTCTTCCTTCAGGAGACCTCTACTCATTTTTGCATATATATAATCTCTGTCTCTAGGAGCTGAGAGTATTTTACTGGACTCTGCAAGTTCTAGTTTCTTTCTGTTCTTCATCTCAACACTGGATTATCAGGCATGGTGCCATGCCCCACATTGGTATGCCACTTGTAGTAGTACTCTACAGTCTTTTACCCTCGGTTGAGGGAAAGAGAAAGATAGAAATCTTCACCACTTTTAGCAGCCTTGATATAGAATGAGAGAAAGGTAGAAATCTCCACGGCCTCTTTTTAGGCTGTCCTAAACTTGAAGAGGACTAGCTGACAGTCAAGACTAGCGTCTCAACTCATGGTCTGTAAACTCAATCTCTCCAACCTTTGTTCTCTGAGGAATTATCACTCTAACGACGGCAACCCAATCAATGAATCACCAACCAACACCCACCCCCAACTCTCGGGGCTTCAGACTTTTTATACCCTAAGCCAAAAGTTCCCATATACCCAAGCGGCACACAATCCCCAAAACAAGCTACAGGTGCCAGAATGTCTGCACCTAACAAAATTATAACCACCTGCACCTGCATCAAGCATTCCAAAACCAACTTGTAAATAAAGCTGGGGTGCGCACACAAAACTAATCCATATGTCATTTTGTATTTTTAAAGAAACCAAAATAACAAAAACTTCTTCCAAGTGTTCCACTACATATGTGTATTGGTTTTAAAAAGCTAAAAGTCTTTAGCTTTTTAAAAAGCCAAGCATGGTGATACATGCTCTGGTAGTTTGAATGAAATGGCCACCACAGGCTCACAGGGAGTGGCACTATTGGGAAGTGTGGCCTTTTGCAGGAAATGTGTCACTGGGAATGGGCTTTGATGTTTCAAATGCTCAAGCCAGGTTTAGTGTCACTCTCTCTTCGTGCTGTCTGCTGATCCAGATGAGGAATTCTTAAGACACCTCTCCAGTACAATGTCTGCCTGTGGGCTGCCATGCTTCCTGCCATGATGATAATGGACTACACCTCAAACTGTAAGCCAGTTCCAATTAAATATTTTCCTTAATTAAGAGTAGTCATGGTGTCTCTTCATAGCAATAAAAACCCTAAGATGCATGCCTTTAATCCCAAGACTTGAGAGACAAAGTCGGGTAGTGTTCAAGGCAAGCTAGGTCTACATAGTGAGTTTTAGAACAACAGGGCTACAAAGAGAAACTCTGATAAAATTAAAAGCTAAAAGCCAACAGCATCACTAATAAAAATAATGTAATCACATACAAAATTATTTTGTGTGATGTGTGTGTAAATGTTCAAGTGTGCACAGGTATGTGGATGCCAGAGGGTGAAGTCGGGTGTCTTCTTCAGTCTTGCTCTTATTTTGTTTCATTTTGAGACAGGGTCTATGTAGACCAAACTGTCCTTGAACTCAGAGATCTATCTCTGCCTCCCAAGTACTGGGATTAAAGGTGTGAGGCACCACACCCAGCTGATACTTTATGAGACAGTGTCTGTTCCAGTAACAAAATATTGCTGGAACAGAATGCCCTTTAAAAAGCAATACAGTTATTTTGGCTCATAGTTCAAGATTATAGTCCATTACTAAGGGGAAGTCACAGTTGGAGAAGCTTGTAGCAACTAGGCACATTTCACATATTCAACTTGATGTAATTCAGAATCACCTTGGAAACAAATCTCTTAATCAAGTTTGTGTGGGATTACCTACAGTAGACCAATTAGGGTGGGAATGCTCACTCCAAATGTGGATAGCACCATTCTATAGCCTGGAGTTCTAAACTGAAAATGGGTAACCAAGCTGAGTGTCAGCATTCATTTCTCTCTGCTTCCTGACTGTACATACAATTTGACCAGCTACCCCTTCTGCCACAGTGATTTCCCCAATGTGATGAACAATAGCCCACACACACACTGGGAGTGGGAGAGGCACTCAAATTTTGTTTGTTTTAAGACATTAAGTGCAGCCTTTTATTTTCTGGAGCTTTTTATTTCCTCTTTACCAATATGAACGTTTCTAGAGTAGACTCACATTTACTCTATTTCTTCCTCTTTCCTTACCTTCTCAATCCACTGCAGTGTAGCTGTTCTACCAGTCTCAGTAAACCGCTCTTATCAAGACCACTCATGCATGACCTCTTGTGAAGCATATGAATCTTCTCTCAATGGACTTCTAGCCAACACAGTTCTCTTCAGACCTCTCTGTACTTTTTGTTTGAGTAAATGACATCCAGACATCTTCTGATTCCCCTATTTCTTCAGGCTTTTAGAGATTTCTTTTGATCTTGAATTGTTGGTGTCTTTGGTTTTCACTTTATATGATCTTCCTGGGATCTGTTAAGTCTTGCAAAGATTTGACTGTATGTGCTCCTTTGAAATCCATTAGGTTGGAAACCCAATGCAATAGTACTAAGAAGTCTGGCCCCTTGAGGAAGTGATTACATCATTTATTAAAGGGATTAGTGTTCTTAGGAAGCAGAAAGCCCTCACCACACACCAAATATTTTAGCACTTTGATCTTGAACTTTTTTGTAACTGTAAAAAACACATTTTTATTGTTTACAGAATACCCAGCTTAAGTTTATTATATTAATGCAAATAGACCAAGACAGATCTCAAAACTTTTATTAGTTTACAATCAACCCCTGAGAAATCCCTCTTTCCTGCTCTGATCTTAATTGCATATCCAGCTGCATACTGTGTATCTCATTAATTACCCAATACACCCCGAATAAATTCACCATACTTATCATGGTATTGTGAACTATGTATGCAGTGCTGTTTACCATCTCATCAGTTAACCCAATCACCCAGACTCCCAAGCCAAAATACTGGCACCAGCTTAGAGTCCTTCATTCCATTTTACTTCCAATTCAAATTCCCAAATTTTTCTAATTCTACTTACTAAATATATCTGTCCCTTCCTCTAGTTTTGTGACCATTGCTATAACTTCAATCTCATCATTTCCTGATCCCTTAATAGCCAGATTTGTCGAATTCCCATTTTCCCTTTAAAATACTGATTGGGTTCAATGACTCTCTGCTTAGATCTCTCTGATCCTTCTTCATTATCTGTAGAATAACTTGCCACTTTGTCTATAGTAAGAGGCTTTATGTGGTTCAGACTCTGTTGTCTTCACACTCCAGGAATACCCAACTATTTTTAGTTCCCTAGTATAACATCTTGACTTAGTGGGTTCACCCTTTCCTGTACTTGGAATGCTTCATTTACAAATTATGTTGGCTGACTAGCCAGTTACAAAAAGCACTCTTTTTATAACTAGGTCCACAATCTAATTTGAAGATTTTTTTGTTAACTTTTTAAGATTTTACGTGTATAAATGTTTTCCCTGCATGTACATATGTGCACCATAGAAGGTGGCACTGGATCCCCCTATAACTGGAGTTACAAATAGTTGTGAGTTACCGTACAGGTGCTGGGAATTGAATCGGGTTCTCTGTAATAATAACACATATTCTAAACCACTGAACAATCTTTCTAGCCCCTAGATTTTTAAATGAAGTACCAAGGATTTATTTTTTCACACATGGATATTCAATTGCTCCAGAACCATTTATTACAATGGTCATTCTCTTCTGCAATGTGCCACTGGCTTACTTTCTATCCTTATGCCAGTTCTATGTGTGTGGTCAGAGGTTAAACCTTAGGTGTCATTCCTCAAGTGCTACCGTCCTTGGTATTCACATGGGTCCTGAGAACTGAATTCAGGTCCACATGCTTGAATAAGAAGTACTTTACTGACTGTGATCACCTCCATGTCTATAATTTTTTAAATTATTAATAGCCGATGGGATAAATTCTACAGCTTTATTGTTCTTCTAGATTGTCTAGGCTGTCCTTAACCTTTACATTTTCCCACTTAAATTTTAGAATCAACTATCTAGTTTATTCACATATACATACACCCTGCTGGGATTCCTTAAGATTAGATTAAATCTATAGATCCCTATGAGGAAATCTGAATACTTTATATCCATTCAATTGGTCTTCTTTCTCAATAGCATCATTTTCAGCATGGAGTTCTTGGGTGTCTTCCAAAAGAATCATTCCTAGATGTAACATAACAAGTCTTCCCAAAAGACAGTGATCTCAATCCCTTGGCCTTCTAATTGCTGTCTTATTTGAAACAAAGGTCTCTGCCTATTATCCTTGTTTCTTCTGGAACTGACATATCAAAGACAGCCCAAGCATTGATAGGGAAGCACTATAAAACTTAGCTAAGCTCCCAGCTTTACCTTACCTTTGATTTTTATAACTCTGAGAAAATACCTGTTCCCAATGTTAAAATAGGAAAAAAAAAATTAAATTCTGCCAAAAGACCAGCACCCTCCACCATCTTGCTGGACAGCATTAACCCTTAAAGTTCTCTTCTCTGCCCAGGTGCTTTCTTCCTCTAACCACTTAGAAGTAGGCATCTCCAGAGTTTCTCCCTAGGGCTTTTCTATTCTGTAATGTTCTAATTGTCTGTTGAGAAACCATTTTAAGGCCCACTATTATCATCCTTCTGAATGAGGAGCTTTCTTTGCAAAGAGAGACAGGAATTCACTTCCCTTAAATACATGCACACCTTCTCCCCAGGTTCCTTCCCAAGGTGAATAAGATGGTCTTCGCTCCACCCTTTTCTATATCCCAGTGGAACCCTTTACTTCAAAGGTTTTGCTAATCAAGGTGAAATTGTCACAAAGGCCCTTGAATCTCCACAATGCTTTGATCCTCAATCTATATGCAGGTTCCTTTCTACAGGAAAGAGGACCGGCAGTGTGGAAGAGTCTGGGTGTTAGAAAGCCTGCCTATTAAGCCTCCGAGTGTTTTTTTACTTAAACTTCCTCTAGGTAGGGTCTAGCTCTCCTGTTCCAAGACTAAAGCCCGATGTTATCTACAGGACTGAGATGAGTCACATTCATTAGGAGCTGAAATACAAAACCCAAAATAGGTGCACAAGTCACAGTGCTACTTACTTCATTTGTCCATAACATTTCTCCATGCAGAAAATAAAAATCGTGGAATTGAAATATTCTTCAGGAATATTTAGATTTCTTAAGAAAAAAACAGAAAAAAAAAAAGAAAACCTACAAATTTAGCCCGGCGGCGGCAGCAGCGGCGGCGGAGCACGCCTATAATCCAAGCACTCGGAGGCAGATGGATCTCTGTGAGTTCGAGGCCAGCCTGGTTTTCAGAGTGAGTTTCAAGGACAGCCAGTTACAACAGAGAAACCTGTTCTTGAAACACCCCCCCCCCAAAAAAAAGAAAAAGAACAGGGAAAAAAGGTTGAGTTGTGATTCAAATAATTAATTAGCAGACACATATAAGGCTTTGATAGAGAAATGCAAGTATCTCCATTACCAGAACCAGTTTCTGCACCTGGGCAAAATACTTTCTCTTTTAGACAATCGGCCTGCCTAATATTTGTATCCCAGAGTTGGTTTTTTTTTTTTTTTTTTTTTTGAGTATATGTTGTTTCTGAGTAACAGAATTTCCAAAAACAATTTGGCCTTCAAGAATTATTTTACTGTTGCTCCCAGATTCTGCTCTCTCTTCCTCCTGAGAGACATAAAAACCAATACAAATAGCTAGGCCTGGAAGCATGCCACAAAAGCAGATACCCTTCGGTCAGGTGAAAAAATGCAACTCAGCAGAATGTTTGCTACCCAGGGAATCTTCTTCCAACCTGACGGGAACCGCCAGAAGGCAGCCGGCCTCACCTCTGCCTGCAGCAGGACTCCACCCTCTCAAGAAATGCTCCAAGCCATCAACCTCAGGCTGGTCGACCAGAAAGCATTCTTTGGGGAGGAGAGTTCTGGCCTCGTTTCATTTCTTCACTCATGGGCATTCACTTCTAAAATGGAAAAAGAGAAAGAGAGAAATGGAAAGATTTCCTCCTCATCCTTCTGGGACCTCACAGCAGAGAAGAGCTAGCTTCTCCGTCTCTCTTTCGCCCGGCTCGGATCCCGTGCAAGGACCACCTGGAGGAGGGACTGAGTGAACTCGGCCCACCTCCAACCCAAGGCCGCCATCCCGGGCTTCTTCTCACGGAGCAGCCCCTGTCTGGGGCCGCCATCCCGGGCCTCTTCTCACGGAGCAGCCCCTGTCTGGGGCCGCCATCCCCGGACGCTCCTCTCGGAGTAGCCCCTGTCAGGGGCCGCCATCCCGGGCCTCTTCTCACAGAGCAGCCCCTGTCTGGGGCCGCCATCCCCGGACGCTCCCCACGGAGCAGCCCCTGTCTGGGGCCGCCATCCCCGGACGCTCCTCACGGAGCAGCGCCTGAGGCTGCTGACGCTACCCAGGCCGCGCCTCCGCTGGCCAAATTCTTGGCGCTCGGACTGGGTAGAGTCCGGCGGCTCCCCGCCCTCCGCGCCGCCTCTCCCTCCGCGAGCCGCCCGGCGCTCAGGCCCGGGTGGCCTGCCGGGGGCGCGCAGGGTCTCCGGCCTCCGTCCTCCGCCCCGAGGCCGGAACCTCGCAGAAGGGCGGGGTGATCGCGGCCGCCCAGTGAGGAGCGCGCGCGGCCGGGCGGCGCGGGGCGGCGGCGGGGGAGGGGAGAGAGGCGGGGCCGGGCGGGTTGTTGTGGGGCGACTGCGCCGCGGCCCGACCGGGGCGGTGATGGCGGCTCCATGTTAACACCTCCTCCTCCTCCTCCTCCTCCTCCTCCTCCTCCTCCGCGCCTCCCGCCCGCGCCCGTCAGCCGTCTCCCCCCCTTCCCTGACGCCACCTCTCCCCCTCCTCTACCATGCCCGGCATGATGGAGAAAGGGCCCGAGTTACTGGGGAAGAACCGATCGGCCAACGGCGGCGCCAAGAGCCCGGCGGGCGGCGGCGGCTCCTCGGCCAACGGCGGGCTGCACTTCTCGGAGCCCGAGAGCGGCTGCAGCAGCGACGACGAGCACGGGGGTACTCGCCGCGCTCCCGCCCCGCCCGCCCGGCCCCCTCCCCGCGCCCTCCTCCCCTCGGAGCCGAGCCGCGGCCGCCGGAACTCCCGGTGCCGCCGCAGCCCGCGACCCGCGCTCCCCGCCCCCACCCGGCCGCGGCCTCGCCCGCGCTCCCGCGGCTGGAGAGCCTGTGCCCGCCTCTCCCCGCGCCCTCCTTATTTATTGCCGTTTTACCATATTTCTTGACATTGCTTTGCAGATGTTGGGATGAGAGTCGGAGCTGAATACCAAGCGCGGATCCCTGAATTCGATCCAGGTAGATATGTTTGCTCCCAGGAAAACCCCTTCTCTCTCTCTTTTTTTTTTTTTTCCGGGCTTGCTCCAGGGTGGCGGGCGTCGGGTCGTGGGGAGCACCCGGAGCGGGCGGGGAGCCGGTAGGCTCGGCTGGGCAGTGGCACAGGGCGTGGGGTGGATGTGTGCATGGCAAGGTGAACATGGTTCCCTCCCGCGGCGCTCGCACGCTCTGCTGACATCGCACCGAGGCCGCGGCCCGGGGGCGCGGGGCTGCAGGAGAGGGCGTGCGGGCCGTGTGTGCGCGAACCTACCGCAGGTCGGATGCTACCCGACCCGCCCGGGCGGCCCGGGGACATGCTCCGCAGCCCCGGGTGCTGTCACCCGACCGGGCCGAGGGCGAGCCCCTGGCTTCCCTGTGGGTCGCCGTGCCTTCCCAGTAGCTCCGGCCGAGGGACCCGGCGGGGAGACGCCCGCGCCCGGTACCGCCCCGCCCCGCGCCGAGCCAGCCCCGGGAGCGAGACCACAGGACGGCGGCCGCGGCTGCCAAGGAGACATTTTCTCCGGAGCGGCCAGGTTCCAGCGCCCTCCGCCAGCGCGGCTTGCGGGCTCCCTCTCTACTTTTCTCCAAACAGGCTCCCGGCGGTCACGGGATGCGAGGCTGCTCGGGGATTGGGCCAGAGTTCCGCATATGGAGGCGCCCTCGCCGGAGCCTCCGGGCCGGGAGTGCTTGGCTGAACCCAGCCAGACTCGCTGCTGGGTGGGCTCTGCCTTGCCTGGACAGCCCTCCCGCTCCTGCAGTCAGCTTTTGTCTAGGGCCAGAGTCGGATGCTTGAATTGTAGTTAGCCGTGCATAGGGCTTACATGTAATTTCGCAAGGAAAAGTCATGTGTATTGGGTTGTTAGGGCATTTCTTCTATGGGGGCTCTCGGTCCTTGTCCCCATTAGGGCAATGCATTGTGTGCTACCGGCTCACTAGGTAGTAGCCCCCCTGGGGAGAGAACGGTGAAGAAGTAAGTTAAAAGCATGACCAGGACAGTCTCCAATAGGAGATGCCAGAGTACTCAACAGATTTGGGTTCCCTTCAGAGTGACACAGTTGTTGGGACATTTAGTTGAAAGACCTATTTATTGGTGTGCTCAGTGATGGGCTTCCAACGGCGTTAAACGTTTTGTGGAAATTAGTTTTTGTGTTGGAGTAGGTAGGTGAGTTCCTTCACATCACCAAGATGCTTCCGGGCTTAGTTTGACACTGGGAAGAAGACACCTTCACTTAATTCTAGAATGAATTTAATCCTCAACTCTCTCGTTTTGGGGCTCTGAGCAAACCACTGGCCTTCCCTGGTCTTCAGTTTCCCTAGCTGTAAAAAGCTGTTGGGTGGAATTCTTGCCAGAATTAAATGATTAGGCATATGGCAGTTACTCAGTAAAGATTAGATTTCGTAATTATGAAGAACGATTTGGAGCTTTCATTGGTACTCTTTTTTTTTTTTTTAATATTGGTGAAGTCATTTCCAGATGGAACTCAGCAGCTGAATTATGTCATAAACATACCTATCTTTGCGCCCAGTTAGGTCGATTTCAGTCAATATTTGTTTCCTAGTTATGTACAGTTGATGAGGGGTTGGGTGTGCTTTAGCACCAAAGCATTCGTCGTTTTTAAATATAAATCATGCAACAACTTTCCAACTAGGAAGAATGGTTGATCTGTTTAGGTGGTCTTCCATGCCGTTATTTGGATTAGCTAACCTAATGACCCATCTACACAGAACATTTGTGAAAGGTGACAAAACCCCAGTGAAATGTTACTGTTTTTAAATTAGAATTTACAACTTAACTCTGACTGTAATTGATACTGTTAAGAGAATAAGGATAAACCTCACGTTGCTTAAATTCATTTATTTTCTGTTTAACAGTAGCGTTCAAGGATACACTTAAAAGCATTTACTGTGAACGGCTAAGGTACCTCTTTCAAGGAGACACTGTGCTTCCTGTTGCCGCTGTTCTAGTGTTGTACTAGAGAGGTTTTATTTCATGTTGATTTAGTATAATTAGATGAAGATTTTAGCACTACTTTGGAAAGGATAATAGAAAAGGTAAATCTATTAGCTAATGATAAAAATTGAGGAATAATAAGCTCTCATTTTCTCCTTCATAACCTCCTTTTGTTTTTGTTTTGTTTTTTCGAGACAGGGTCTCTCTCCACATAGCCCTGGCTGTCCCAGAACTCACTATGTAGACCAGACTGTCCTCAGAAATCCACCTGCCTCTGCTTCCTGGGTGCTGGGATTAAACGGGTGTGCCACCACTGCCCCTATTTTTATGGAAAATATTTACAAAAGCCTTAGATATAAGTCACTTGGAATAAAATTTCCCTGTGTGCTAAGATTATTAAGATGAGAATGTAGAAAAAATAAGAGTTTTTAGAGCAGATGTTAATGGTGATAGTGGAAATTACAGAGGGAATAAATTACTGAGCTGGTAGAATGGAGGTTTGTGTTGTCCTGAAGCTTGGACGTTGGGGGCAGTTTATCATAAATGGCTATGCTGATACCTTTATGATTTGCTAACTAGATTTCTGATTGTTATCTTTCAGTTGTAAATCAGTTTATGGGTTGGGGGCAGTTTGCCTTAAGTGGTCATGCCCAAGTCTATGATTTACTAACTGAATTCCTGATTGTTCTTTCAGTTATAAATCACTTGTTTACTAGTTCTTGTGTTTGCTGCCTAACTGGGCTGACCCCTGAGGAGTGGCTTTGCTTGGTGACCACATAGCTTTGAGTTTCTGTGGTACACTTAAGTTACTTTAGATGAATTACCTGATTTCTTCAGGTTTGTTTTCTTGTTCATATTATTAAGTACATCACAAGATTAAGTGAAAATATGTATGAAGTAGTGATTTACAGACCCATAGAAGAAGTTTGAAGAGACAAGAATTACATATTTTAAAGTTGACATCTCTCTCTTTTGTGTGTGTAGGGGGGCGGGGGTGTTGTTGTCGTTGACGGTTTCTCTGTTGTAACCCTTGCTGTCCTGGAACTCACTCTGTAGACCAGGCTGGGAGTGCTGGGATTAAAGGCATGCACCACTACCGCCTGGCCAAGTTGACATCTCTTATTTGTTGCTGAATTAAATAACTGATGAAGAATGTAATCTTTTGGTTGTATTAAAATATTAACACTTTTAAATAAAATTATATTTTTTATTTGAAATTCATCTACTTATATATAAACATTATAGTAATGTGCTAGTATCCATTTTATAAAATACATGGAAAAACTTCTAGAAGTGTAAAAGTTAATATTCTTTTTTGTCTTTGAAGTCATTTTTGTGCATATTCCCCACAGAATCTCCCATAATATATTTGTATACTTAAAAGTGCTTTTTGGGAGGCTGGCGGATAAGAACACTTGCTATGCTGGCAAGAAGACTTGAGTCTGAATCACCAACATCTACGTAAAAGCCAGACCTGGCTGCACAAGCCTATAACCCCAGCCTGGGAGATGGAGACAGGCAGATCCCAGGAGCTCCCTGCCCCTCCAGTGGAGCCATAATGGCGAGCCTGAATTCAGCAAAAGACTCTGTCTCAAGGCAGCAAAGCAGAAAGTGATAGGAGGACATGGGTGTCCTCTTGCTGTCTTCCTCTGGCCTCCACAGTGGTGCGTGTATCCTGAGACAGACACATAAAAAGTGCTTTACTGATCACCTGTCTAACTTCTCTACTTCTACTCATATATCTAACTTTTCATAACACGCATCCTAATGAACATAAAGTTCTGTGTTAAGTCTCTTCTGGCTTGAGTTAGTGCATAATTGATTGCACCTGTAGTAGTTGTGGTTTCCTCTGTGAAGAAAAGCTTTAACGAGAGACTTGGAACCCTGGAAGTTTTAAATTTTTAGGAAATGTTCTTTCTGTAAGATATGAAACATGTCTGATTAAATGAGAGGGCGTTTACTATTAGGGACAACAACTAGAATGTCAACAACACCATAGTCCTCTTTATCTGGGGGCGTCCAGGTTTCCTAGGCAGAGCTGGGTAGAGCTATGTGAAAGTTCATGATGCTACTCAGATTGATGTGCAGTTTAAACTTGTGCATTCTTTATTTCTGGGTTTGTTCATTTAGTATTTTCCAACTACAGTTAATCATATGGGGTGAAGCCTCAGATATCAGGGAGAGTACAGTATAGTTTAGATCTTAGGTGAGTTTTCAGGCAGATTATATTGCCAAAAAAAAAGGAAACATACCATTCTGAAAATTGAATCCCTTAAAACTCATAGGGCTGGGGAGGCAGCTCAGTAGATAAAGTACTTACCCCACAAAAACACAAGGACCTCAGTTTTGATTCTTGGCACCCACAGAAAAGCCAGGAATGGGAGTGCATGCCAATTTCCACCCAGGAAGGTGGAAACTTCTGAGGCTCATTGGCTGGCCAGCACGGAGAAGCAGTGAGTTCTAGTTCAGTGAGAAATCCTGTCTAAAACGATAAGGAGTGCAGTGGAATGTGGTGGCACTCGCCCTTGATTTCAGTAGGGGCAAGTGGATCTCTTGTGAATTTGAGGCCAACTTGGTCTACATAGTGAGAGTGAGTTCCAGGACAGCCAGGGCTATATATAGAGACCCTGGCCCCCCCCAAAAATTAAAATACAATGGAGCGTGACAGAAGAAGACTCCTTATGTTGACCTCTGGCTGCCACGTGATTTGTGCGTACACACAGGCATGTGCATTCGGGTGCACCTATATATACCACACACATTTCATTCATGCCCCTATGTCAAGAGGAATGTCTATCCCCCTATTTGAAGATACTATACTAATAATATAACATAGAACCTAGTTTATAAATAGTTTTTAAGTGTTTAAAGCATCATTTGGTATATTTAGTCACCAAAGCTCTTATTATTAATATCTCAGATACAGTTTTAAGTTATAGATTGCTGTCTTTGCACTTTGGACTTGGTTATTGATGGGGAAATCCTACCTTACCCCTTATAGTTTGTATCTTAGTAGTCTGTTGTCACATGTGAGTATCTTATCAATTTACCAATTTTATTTTTGAGCAGCTCTGAAGTAGATACTTCCATTATCCCTGTTATTTTAGACAAGGGAAAACTGAGACACAAGGAGATATGCCCGAGGGAAACACTTGCTGTGACTGGGGGTCGGAAATCTGTAATCTATACTCTTAACCAGTATACCAAAATTACTCTTCCCTGTAAAACATAGCTTATTTCTCGGGCCTAGTTGACAGGTGATACATAACTGGAAAGGATGGGGTCCATAATTACGGACAGAGCACTGTGAGAACCTAATCGAGCATTCTCTATTGTTAGGCCACTTAAGTAAATACCTTTATCATCCCACATTAGAAGAGCGGTTAGTGCCCTCGACTTGGACACTGGTTTCTATCGTATTAGACCCTTCTTTACAATACTGAAAGTTTTGGGGAGAACCATAACTTATATTTTAAATGGGGAAAAAAACAATACCTGTTTAAGAAGAGATATTTAATGAGACTTCTGTGATTCAAGAATAAGGTCCATGGCCTAGAAAAATGGCTTGGTGGAGAGAGGTGCTTGCCACAAAGCATGGGTTCCGTCACTGAGACACATCAGAGTTGGCCTGTGACTTCCACAGGTAGGCTGCGGCATGTACACATCAGCGTACACATACGAGTGTGAAAACATGTCTTTAAAGCATGGGGTTCAAGAAAACATTTATCGTGGAGTGCTAGTAAGACTTGAGACTTAATAGAAGCTTTTATTTGCTGTGTCGTGTTCTATTAAGAAAGATTTTAATTATCTTATTGTCACAATTCACTGTGTAAAAAGAATCCCTTCCTTGGTAAAGAATTGAAGTTGGGATAGTCACTAGAAACCTTGGATTTTTAAGGTAAAGGCGTCTGGCCAGCTTGGATGGAATTTGTTCCATTTCCACCGAATAACTTGACTTTCGCATTTTAAGTTTTTGGGGTTTTTTTGACCTGACAGGCCCATGACTAAAAATCAAGTGTCTTAGTATTGAAAGTGATGGGTCTTTTTTTACCTTATTGTTTGGCATTTTGTTTGCTTCCTTGGTTAGCTGGAAGATTTTCACTAAACTCTTACTACATAAGCCTGTTTCAAAATCTAGATCTTCCTGCCTGGTCCTCTGCTCCTGAATGTCACCCACTGCTGATACTGAAGTGGATTTTTATTGTCATCGTTTTGTCTTGAGACTGGTTTTCTTTGTAACCCAGACTGGCCTTGAACTCCCAATCCTACTGCCTTTGCCTCCCAAATAATGGTATTGCAGATACGCACCAATTTTCAAAGAATGTCTCAAAATTTATTCTCGTCAACTATACATTTTAATAAACTTCTAAGTCAGATTTTTTTTTTGTAAAGATTTGAAGTTCCTTTATCACTTTTTTTTTTTAAAAGATGCAACACAAAGCAAAAGCCTTTGCTTTTAAGCGTGTTTTGTAGTTAGGGTTTTTATAATGCTTAGATAACCTTCTGTTCATGAAAATAAGCTATCTTAAAACATGGAAGCAGTGCTCAGTATGTTGATAGTTTTAACTGACTTGTAGCTAAGGCTAGGTAGAAGCCAGAAAATGACTCCTGCATGTAGTAGCCCTGGGTTAGCTGTGTAGGCTTTCGTTCTTCCTGTTCCTTTTCAGCTTACATTAATGAGGTTTGATGTTTTGGGCTTTATAGATTATAACATGGGAAATGTATTGGAAAGGACATTGTACTTCTAGACTTAACCAGACTGTGTGAAAAGGAAGTTGTGTTAACTTTTATACTTCGTCTTGGAGCTCATGTTTTTATAAATATGAAGTGGTTTGAAAGGGAGAGCTGTCAGAGTAGGAATAAGATAAAATACGAGCCATGAAAGGGGATGCTGGTGTTTTTAAATCACAGCAATCACGGCCCATCTAGACACAAAGCAACGTGCTAGTGGGTTCAAGTGTCCTGTAGGGGAAAGGTCAGTTTTGAATGAAGATCCCTAAGTAGCTCCCCCGGAAGGTAAGATGAGATTTGTCGCCCTCTCTCCGGTGCCAGGAGTCTATGTTGTGCTTCAGGAAGTCTTCAGAGTGAGAGCTGAGCATTTGCAGTGTGTCCTTCCTTTCCATAATAGGCTACTTACTGTCTTTTGTGTAAAACTTCCCCTCTTTGCAGGTATTTGACTAAGACAAATTTTGCTTGTGTTTACTAGGAATATAAGTAAAAAGCTATCATATTCAAAGTAATTAATTTTTCCTCAGGTGCTACCAAGTACACAGATAAAGACAATGGAGGGATGCTTGTGTGGTCTCCATATCACAGTATCCCAGATGCCAAATGTAAGTTTTTTTCTGAGATTGAATGTTAAGGGAATCAACCTGTTCAAAATGTAATTTACATTTCTTTTTAGTCTTTTAGGTTCTCTTAAGAACTGAATTGCCTTTGTTTTCCTTTTTAATGGAAACTTCCATTATGTTAGAATGCCTTTCCTTTGAAAGATAGTGAATTTGATCATTCCAGTTTGTGTCAGGCCCATGAAGAATGCAAAAACCTAGGATCCGATGGCTTTGCTGCTCAAACCCTCAAGCAGGGGAGGGAGTTACTATATAGACATCTGCACAGGCTTTTCCTCAGTCTATGGAGCAGTAAAAGAAATGCCTTCCAACTCCAGAGCCCACTCTCATTACCATTTTAAAGAGGAAAGGTGAGAGAACTGACTTCAGCAGCCATCAGGTCATCTTGTGCCCTCCATTTCTGGACGGAGACCTTCTGGATCCTTGACCATGCACTTCTTGAATCATGGTGTGGCTTTAGACTTCAGTGTGATGTAGCGGACCTGAAACCTTTGCGGCACATCAGATATAGGAAACGTACAGGTAACAACGCTAAGATCCCTGATCCTCCATTCAGCTATCGAATTTGTTAAGTAACAGCAGCAGCTACACTGAACAGCCATATTAGCAGACATAAAATAAGCTTGTCTTTAAAAGTATTTCCTAGCATCCTGTGAACTTATGTCTTGTTATGATTTATTTAGTCTTGAGAAAAGTAGCCATGTCCTATCTATCCTGTGCGTAGAGAGTCTAATGGTGCTAACAAATGCAATCAAGAACTAAAAATTGGTCTGCATACCTAACTTGAAAGCTTTAGAACACTAGGTCAGGCTTTACCTGCTGATAACTATGGACCCTGTGCCCTAGAGGCATGCCCTAAGACACACACAGTGAGAACCTGAAAGAGCCCTGGCCTCCCAGATTTGCTTATTAGTACATATGGCGGTTTTCACTCCTGAAACAAGCATCAAAGTGTCATGGGACTTTGCTGTTTTGTACAATGAGGCAGTTCTAGCAAAGTGAAAAACAAGATAACATGCCCCTGTAAGGGCAGTATCCATGTGAGATGTCCAAAGCAGGTCTGCGGTGGTGATTTTCAACCCTGGTTATATTGTGTGTTAGACTGTCTTAGGGAACTTTCTCTTAAAAGTAGGCCAGGCAGTGGTGGTGCACACCTTTAATCCCAGTATTTGGGAGGCAGAGGCAGGCAGATCTCTCTGAGTTCGAGGCCAGCCTGGTCTACAGAGTGAGTTCCAGGACAGCCATAGTTACAACAGAGAAACCCTGTCTCAAAAAACTAAAATAAAGTAAAGTAAAAAATAAAAGAAAGTATTGGTGCCTGATCTAACCCACCTCTTCAGAGGCAAAAAGCCTGTACATCTTTTTAAAGCTTCTGTCATGGTTCTAATGCCTAGCCAGGGCTGAGAACCACTTCTGGTCAATTGATATTACTTACTTTGCTATCTAAAGGAACTGTAATTTATTTTTGTTATATTTAATCAGCATCTTTCTAGGTCTGTAGTGTACTTAAGTGGATTCTAAGAAAAACATAATACTTGGATTTTCTGGGGGAGACATGATGTAACATCCATTTAAGAATAGCTATTCTAGCAGCACATTTATACTAGCATATTAATAGATTAAATCGTAGTGTTCAATAATAATTGCAGATCCTTAGAAGTGCTTAGGAAGTGCCACGTAATCCTGTGTGTTAACTCAATCACGACAGACTGTATTGTTTTGTCGTGAATTAAGAGCAGGAAACTCAATACAAAAGTTCAAATTATTCCACCAAAGTTAAAAGTACTAGAAATGAACAGAAAAGCAAGTTCAGGTAGGCAGTAGCTACTCCAGCTATTCAGAATTCTTCAGACATATGTTTAAAGAACTAATTACATGTACATTTGTGTAAGAAATGATTCTAAAATGATAAAGGAGTGGTTATGGGCACCACATGAGAGTGAATCCTGGCTGTAACAGGCTGCTTGGTGTTGAGGCCTCGAAGTAGCCAGCACATCATCGTTAAAACTGCATATCTGAACCACTCTGTTCATTTGATTACATGCAGACAATAAATGAACATAGAAACGCGCTGTAAGACAGGCAGCGTTGCTGAGAGGAGCATTCAGGACACTGAAGCAGTCAGGGTGCTGCTCCTCCGTAGCTCCAGAACTGTGGAAGTGTCATCCTCATTTGTAAATACAAGAAAGGGTCTGACACAGCCAGGTATTTCAAGTAGAGACTATGTCAAAAATCAAGTAATATCTCAGTATTTTACAGTATAATTAGGTTCCATTGTCTACTTCCACATGGGTGATTGTCAACATACAAAAATAATTATAGTAATGTCACTTAATTTAGTAATAACTATATCATATATCTCATGGGATTATCATGTTAAATAAAAATGTCAACTGTGTGGCAAGCCACTGATTCTGTTTTAATAAGTCTCCTTTAGTAGCATCTCATGAACAATAGCTTTGGCTATTTTTTTCACTCAGTAATAAATTATTTTACTGTGTTTAATAAAAAAAAAAGTAGATCTGAGAAATGGAAGTTTATGAAAGTAGTGACGTAACATTGTATGAGAGTAGTGACGTAACATTGTATGAGAGTAGTGACGTAACATTGTATGAGAGTAGTGACGTAACATTGTATGACAGTAGTGACGTAACATTGTATGACAGTAGTGACGTAACATTGCATGAGAGTAGTGACGTAACATTGTATGACAGTAGTGACGTAACATTGTACGAGAGTAGTGACGTAACATTGTATGAGAGTAGTGACGTAACATTGTATGAGAGTAGTGACGTAACATTGTATGAGAGTAGTGACGTAACATTGTATGAGAGTAGTGACGTAACATTGTATGAGAGTAGTGACGTAACATTGTATGACAGTAGTGACGTAACATTGTATGACAGTAGTGACGTAACATTGTATGACAGTAGTGACGTAACATTGCATGAGAGTAGTGACGTAACATTGTATGACAGTAGTGACGTAACATTGTATGAGAGTAATGACGTAACATTGTTCCATTACAGTGGATGAATACATCGCCATTGCAAAAGAGAAGCATGGCTACAATGTCGAACAGGTATGTAGAGAAATGTGTGTGTGCACATATGTGTGCTGGAGCACGTACCCGTCTGTGGGCCTGTGGAGGCCAGACGTCAGTGTCAGACTTGCATCTACCTTTTTTTTTTTTCTCTCCCAAAGAGACCAGGTCTCATTATGTTGCCCTAGTTTCAATCATCCTACCTCAGCCTTCCCCAAAGCTGGCACTGAAGGTGTGCACCACTACTTCCTGCTTTGAAGCAGAGATTCTAAGTCTGGCTGTCCTGGAACTCACTCTGTAGACCAGGCTGACCTCGAACTCACAGAGATCCACCTGCCTCTGCCTCCCGAGTGCTAGAATTAAAGGCATGCGCCACCACAGCCCCACTTGAAGTAGAGATTCTTAAAGCTAGTTTCAACTAAGTATCTTGCTCTTGGTCAGAATTACTACTAGAACAAGTAGGCTTGTTTTTAGAAGGGAAAATCAAATCTGTGTAAGTGGATCACTGGGAGCTCACTTCACAATGGTAAACTAAAAGTAAACTTTGAAATTAGTGTGCTTATCTATAGAGCTAAACATAAATTAACATTTGGGGGCATTTTTGAAGCTTTTTGTGGCCTATTTTATGTTCGTTCATTTGTTTGTTTGTTTGTGGAGTGGTTTTTGTTTGATTTGAGACAGTTGTCTTGCTGTGTAATCTGACTGGCCTGGAATTTGCAGTGATCCCCCAGCCTCTGTCTCCCAAGTGCTGGGATTACAACTATGCCTATTACCCATTTTGTCTGTATGCCTTCTTTGTCGTTTTGTTTGTTTGAGGCAGGGTCTCTGTATATTCCTGGCTGTCCTAGAGGTTGCTATATAGACCAGTCTGGCCTCAAACTCATAAAGATCCTCCTGCCTCTGTCTCCCCAGTGCTGGGATTAAAGGTGTGTGCCACCACACCTAGCATGCTTTCTTTGTTAATCTTTGAGAAAGTTAATCTTCCAAAACATGAGTTTGTATTGGTTTATTTTCTTATTTATGTTAAAATTCTGTTATAAAATACAGAAATTTACTTTTAAGCTCACCAGTAAAAATTTTGTGTGTGTCTCTCTCTTTTTTAATATTTTATAAAATATGTGATAAAATAAATTGAGACAGTTGCGATGAAAGTACCCTTATGTCTTAGAATTGTTTAGCCTGTAACATAATTCTACTAGGTTAAAGCTTGGTATTGCTCTGCTAAGCCCAACTGGGTATTTCTGGTTCTTGTGCTGTAATTTCATTCAGTTATTGATTGCAGTCACTTATCGGGTAGCTTTCTTTTAGACTGTTTCCCCTACGCATTGACAAATTGATAAAATGTGGTAAAAGGCTTGTCGTGAGCCTACAAACCTGCTTTAGAGTTAAAGTCACTCCAAGCCCCTCTTTTCCATACATCTACAACAAATATGATATATAAACACTTGTGCTGAGGCCCTGATTTAAAATAAATAAATTGGATGTTATCCTGTTAAAGGCCCCAAAACTGAGTCTATCTTAAGTTGAAGTCATAGGACTCAAAATTTTAACCTGATTTGTGTTTTACTCTTAAGTGTGGAGGAAGTAAGTCCATTAAGTCAAAGGGGAATGGTTTCTCTTCAAAGGCACTTGGCATGTTGTTCTGGCATAAACATAACATTGAGAAGTCCCTTGCTGATCTCCCTAATTTCACTCCCTTTCCGGATGAGTGGACAGTGGAAGACAAAGTCCTATTTGAACAAGCCTTTAGTTTTCACGGGAAGAGCTTTCACAGGATTCAACAAATGGTAAGGTGATCTTGGTCTTACCCACATTATCATTAGGATAGTTATGATACTACTGAATACTGCCTACTTATTAAATATAAAATGGTTTCTACTTAAGCTTAATATTAACCAAGTATTTGAAATGAGTGTATTTGCGTTCAATCTATTTTCTATAACCATCCATGCATGACAGTTGTGTGCTATTTCATTAACGAATTCCTTTTTATCTGATCTCAAATGTGTGAGTGATAGTTATTAAATTTAGCAGATTTTTTTTATGGAGGAATAATAATTTAACTTTATTATTTAATGTTTCAGTTTTTAACTTTAAGATTTTCTTACATCTTATATATGAAAAGTCCATTTTTTTAACTTAAGTTTCTGAGGGAATACATGAGCACTGTATCTATATCACTTCTCCCACATCTGCCACCTCCCTTTCAAGTTCACGACCACTTTAATTATTACTGTTAAACTTATGTGTGTTTGCATGCACGCACACACGCGCATGTACATACAACCTACTGAGACCATTTAGTGTTGCTCACATGTACAAGTGTCCAGGGGTGACCACTTGCAATTGGACAGACTAAAGGCAGAACCTGGATAATACTGAAGTAGCACAGAAATTTAATAGTGGACTTTGGTATGAAGACTGGCAGAATTCCAACATGAAAGTCCATCTTAAATCTGTGTGTTGTATCAACATTGTCCGGGAACTGCTGGTGGTTGTCACTGCTGTTTTGGCTTTTGTTATTTTCAAGTAAAAATGCTGTCTGTATTGCTAGTTCTTAAATTTTTAAGTGTTACATCAAAAAAAAGAAAAATGTACATCCAAGCAGTTGGCACCTTGTATATTTTAAGCAGACCGTGTCTCTGCATTTGCATGACTTCCGTAACTGAAGGGAACATGGTAGGGAGTTCACATCCTTACTTGCCAGTGTGACACACCAGTGCACATGATTATCAGCCGCTGTGACATTCAAAGACTGTTCAGTGCTTAAGACCTGTGTGCATTATTTACGAAGATCTAGATTTTACACTAAAATGATGTAGAAAGTCCACTGTTAAGTACTCGATAGCTCTTTGCTTCATGAAAAACGCCAGACTCAAAGGACCACATTGTATGATTCTATGGTATGAAATTTGTGTTGATTTCAGTTTTATAGCAATAGCTCTAAACTAAAGAAAAGAGAAAGAGTTGAGTAACTCTAAGGAGACAAATGCTGTAAGGCAGCAAACGCTGAAAGCTAGCATGGCTGTGCTGGGGACCTTGGGGAGCTTCTCCTTAAGTTAGTTTGTGACACCTTCCCTCTCCTCCAGAAAACAGTACCATTGGTTCAGCAGTGTCTGTGACACTTATGATGGGGTACTGTGACTGTTAACAGTGCTTCTTAGTTCTTGTTCATGAGCCTTAGTTTTCCTTTATGCCTTGATTATCAAAGACTTTGATATTGTCGTTCATTTGTTGATCAGAATTTATGGATTAAACTTTCCAATAGTAACAGGTGTTTTTGTTTGTTTGTTTGTTTGTTTAGCTTCCAGATAAGACAATTGCAAGTCTTGTAAAGTATTACTATTCTTGGAAAAAAACCCGCTCAAGGACAAGTTTGATGGATCGCCAGGCTCGTAAACTAGCCAATAGACATAATCAGGGTGACAGGTAGGTCAGGTGCTTCACTACTGGTGCACTGTTGGGGAGTTTTCACTGGATTGCATATTTTTCACAAGATAAAGAGCTACTACAGCACCATTTTTGCTGTGACGAAGAGCCAAGTGGTCTTGAACGTGATCTCTACTCTAAGGCTTCCTTTTAGGGTTGGTTGATCAATGTGAATTAAAGACACACTGAGGATGTAACTAAATGGTTATCGGCATCTGTGAAGCCTGAGTTCCATCCCCAGTGCTCCACACAAATATATTAAAGAATATGTTCTGTGCAAAATGGCCTTTCTGCGTTTAACGGAAGTAACATTCCTGAGTAGCTGAAGTCCTGTTACTGCAATTGCATTTTGTTTCTTTACGCCAAGTGCAGGACCGAAGTTCCCAGCATTACGTCACACTGCATGTGCTTTCTCCCCAAGTGACACTTCTAAATTTCTTTATGGCTAGAAACGTTGCTTAAATGGTTCTTTCAGCCCTAAAGGATGGATGTTTCTTAGAACTTTAGAAATCCAGATTACAACTGCTCTTTCTGGTGACAATTCTTCTCAGGAATGTGTACTAAAGTTACTAGTGGATCCTCTAATCTTATTTCTTTCAGTGATGATGATGTGGAAGAACCACACCCAATGGACGGCAATGACAGTGACTATGACCCAAAAAAAGAAGCCAAGAAAGAGGTGAAGAGCCTTAGACGTCTTTGTACTGTTAGAGTAGCCTGCTCATACAGAGTGACTTAACATTTACATTAAGGGAGGAAGGAGGCCTAGAGCCAGGTGCGGTGGCATGCACCTTTAATTTCTTGGGAGGCAGAGGCAGGTGGGTCTCTGTGAGTTTGAGGCCCGCTGGTCTATTAGAGAGTTTCAGGCTAACCAGGACTACACAGTGAGACCACTGTCTCAAATATAAGGTTAAAAGGTGGGGACGGGGGGAGTTGGAGAGATGACTTGGTGGTTAAGAACACTTACTGCTCTTTCAGTGGGCTGGAGTTTGATTCCCATCACGCAGGTCTAGCCTGTAACTCCAACTCCAAGAGATCTGACAACTCTGGCCTCTGGGCACCTGCACTCACATGCGTACACACAAACACACACACATAAGAATAATTAAAAATAAATCTTTAGGGAAAAGAAGAAAGACTTTCTGTGTAGTGGTGGTTTAAGAAGTAGATTTCAATGGAGGTGTTTAGAACCTCTACTAGCCATTACCTAGTAGTGCTGGCTGTCTCCTCTAGTCACAGATGGGGCAGCCCTGCTACAGTTCTTAGTCTTTAATCCATTAAAAAACATTAAACTTAACTTTGTGTGGTAAGAGTTGTTAGGCAAAATTTGAGGGTGTCTAGTTCTGTTAGCCAATTTTTCCCAGAAATGTTTTTTCCATGTTATAGCAAATTAGAAAGTAGTGGCAGGTATATGGAGAGCAGTGGACACTGAAAGCTGACTCATTGAGAGGTGGAAGGATCCCATAGGAAAGTGCTCAGCTGCCTCAGTATGCTGATACTAAGATGATAGGAGACTTACAGTCGTTAAGAGAAGGCTAAGTCGATGCACATGCTGTGTAATAAGGCAAGGAATTAATATCTGTACGGTGTTCCAGCTGTCGGCAGGTGAAGGCTTGTGAGGTGAGGCCGCTTTGGAGTGCACAGTAAGCGCTGGCTGGCAGCGGCCAAGCGGCCTCTGTTAACCGAGTTTCCAAGTGTGTAAGGTGTGTGACTTCCCCAGCAACTGTCACTGCCCAGAAGACTTTGCGTCCCTTCTAGTCCTTTCCCTCCTTTGAAGTTTCTCTCCATTGATGACATTTTAAAGTCCTACGTTCTCTCAATTTGATGTTTCCTAACTTTCCTAATTTTTAAACTTTAGCAATTTTTGAATGCCAACTACTTTCAGATTCCTTAATTTCGTCATCCTTCCTGTCTGCTTTACTTTTGCTTCATTGAGCCGTAGACATTCTGGTCCACTTCTTTTTTTTTTTTGTTTTTTGATAACAAAAAAATAATCACATGTATATATGTGTGTGGCTGTGTGTGAATATGTGTGTCATGAGTGCAGGTACCTGTGTAGGCCAACAGAGAGCAACAGTTGCAGGCTGTTGTGAGCTGCCCAGTGTTGACACTGGCAACGGAACTCAGGTCCTCTGAAACCACTTGACCACCGAGCCATGAATCAACCCCATGATTCACGTTTGGAATTGAATCTTCCTGTTTCTTTAAACTCCCCTTTTCACTCCTCTGCTGTTCAGACTATAGCTCTCTTAGAACCAAAGTGCTTAATCAGGCGTGTGCATGCGTGCGTGTTTGTGTTTGTGTGTCTGTGTGCATGTATGCGTGTGTGTGTGCGTGTGTGTGTGCGCGCACACGTGTGTGTGACTGTGTCTGTCTGTATTTAGTGCACTCATCTGTACTTCGAGGTGTGGCTGCCAGAGGTTGATGTCAGGTGCCTTCCTTTATTGCTTTCCATCTTTATTCTCTCTCTCTTTCTCTCTCTCTCTCTCTCTCTCTCTCTCTCTCTCTTTCTGTCTCTCCATATATATATCCATCCCCCCCCCACTTTGAGACAGGTCTTTTCACTGAGCTTGCTGTTCTGGCTAGAGTGGCTGGCTAATGAGCTGCCAGGATTCCTGTCTCTGTACCCCCAGTGCTGGGGTTATGGACATGTACTCCTGTGCCAGACAGTTATGTAGGGAGTGGGGTTTGAACCCAGTGCACACTCTTTACTGAGCCCATCCCCTGGCCCTGATTGTACTCCTTATTTATACTGTCCATTTGCCCTTTTCAATATTCTGGCTTTTTTCCTTTGTGGCCTATTTTAGAGAAGTATGTATTCCATTATTTTACTGTCTGCTACTTTGAACTAACTGTCTTGTATTTCTATTCTTGTGAACTCGGGAGATTTTTATCTTCTATATTTAGGTTAGATTCTAGTGCTGGTATTTTCAGTGACTTTCCGTCAGCAGATGCTTTGACTCCAAACCCTACTGGTTTGTATTTTTGCCCACAGTTTTAGTCACATCTTGTTTTGTTTTGTTTTTAACTTACTCAAACTTAAATTTGGTGATTTCTGTTTTTAGTTTTTGTTTACTTATATATTTATCGATTATTTAGGTCGCCATTCTTTCTTGGCTCAGTCCTTTCTTTGTACAGACTTTCCTTTTTCCTGAGGGGGGAAAAAAACTTCCTTAGACGTTCGTGCACATCTGTGAGACCTGAGATTGGAGTGTGTTCTTCCAAAGAGCTCTGCATCTGCTTCTGCTAAGTGTGTGTAGGCGCTACCACCCTAAGCCAATAAAATGTTTTATCTGGGACTTTTCAAGCTACAAAGATCACATAAGTTTCAGATCTAACCCGGTCAGAGGCAGGACCCTGACTGGAGGCTCTCAGCGGGACTTTTCAAAGTTTGTTTTCTTCAGCCAGGAGTGACACAGACGTGACTGCTTGGCCTCAGGGTGGAGCGGGGTACTTTCCTGCTTTACATGTGGTGGGTGCACCTTCCAGAATCCTGGGTGTCAGGCCTATGCCAGTCCTGCACAGCTGCTCATCCCTCTGAATTCTTCTCTCATGGTTCCAGGCTGCTGAGGAATGGCCTTCACTTCACTGCCAGCTTGAAAAACCCTCAATCCAAAGATTTTAGGAGGCATTTCTCTGAACATCAGATTTGCCTTAATTGCTTTGAGTTTTGAGCAATAAGGTGCACTACACTTCACTACACAGCTTTACGAAGTCAACTGCACTTCCTAGAGAGTAAAGTTCTCGGATGTATTCAGTAAGATAAGTGTCATGTTTTAATGGAATCCATTCCGAAGCACAGGACTACACTGGTGTTTTTCATTTTAGGATATTAAGTGTCAATACTACTCAATAGTTCATAGTCATCATTATTAGAACAACTTAACTCTCCTGAGGCACAACTGATACTTACTACTTGGAGCTTTATTATACACAAGCCACAGACGCACATTAGACAGTGTTCACGTCATCAAAGGCAAGATGGTCTTTTGTCCATTCTGACCTCCAGCGGCATACAGAGTTCTGAAACTCCAAGTGAGAGTCAGACCTTTCTCTTTTTCCTAGCTGCCTAATATGCCACGTGTAATTCCTAAATTGTCTTGTGCTGTTCTTTTTGCAGACCTTTATGTGTATAAATTGTAGTTTGGGGCAGGATTGTTGCTCTGCTCTTCCTTGAGAAGAGCAATTGAGAAGAATTTACAGTGTAACTTATTTTTTCTGTATTCATAGTCCTCAGGACCTAGAAACTAAACATTTTATTGAATTAGTCAAAACTAAATTTTGTCATGGGGTCACCTACATCCCACTGTGTTTGTCTTGTTTGGACTTGTACATAATAAAACTGGTTGGGAATATTTTGCAGTGCAGAAGATTTTCCTAGTAGTAGATTTTTGTAGTAGATTATTTGCTCTGTATACATTTGTAGAAACCAAAGGCCTTGCTCTTCTGTCTTTGTTCTCCTAGGGCAATACCGAGCAGCCTGTCCAAACTAGCAAGATTGGGAGGAGAGAGTACCAGAGCCTGCAGCACCGCCACCATTCACAGAGGTCCAAGTGCCGCCCTCCCAAGGGCATGTACCTAACCCAGGAGGACGTGGTGGCTGTTTCCTGTAGTCCCAACGCAGCCAACACCATCCTGAGGCAACTGGACATGGAGCTGATCTCTCTAAAGCGCCAGGTATTTTATAAAAGTGGTGTCTTTTATGATTTTGCCCATTCCTTTATCTGCTTTTGTTTTTAGATTGAACTCTGTAGTTTCCACATGTTCTTTTCTAGAAGTTACATTCTTTGGTTTTTGTTTTTCTTTTTTCAGGGGGAGGTTGTTTTGGGGTGCAGACTTGACCCCCTGGCCTCAACTGTGGTACTCTCCTGCGGAGCTACACCTCTAGCTCGGTGTTAACTCTTTAAAGTTTCTCATTTATATCTTATAAAATTCCTCTGCCTTTATCCACAAATTCCAGTATTCCCATCAGCATTGATTTTAGACAAATTCTGCAGCTCACTAAGCTTCAGTTTTTCTGTGAAATAAAGGATGATAACCATACTGTCTTGTAAGTTGCTGGAAGCCGCTCGCAGCGACGTGTGCAGGTGTTGGGCGTTTGAGAGTCCTCAGTGAGTCGTTGCTGCTCTTGTCCTCATCGTATCCGTAGCGGTATTTTAAATGTCCTCGTGGCTCCCTAATGCTCAGACCCGAGGATGCCGTAAGACCTTAGGAAAATAGACTTACAATTTCAGCTCTTAATAAAAAGAAATGTTGCCACAGTGAAGTGGTTACAGCTGTGAACAACCTGAGCCAGTTAATCTAAGTTCTGACTTTAACTACAGCTGGCTTCCCCTTGGGGGGCTCCTTACCTTCTCTCAGCCTCCATGTCACCTGGAAGTGGGCTAGCATGGAGGGTTGGAAACAAGATCTCACACGATGAGAACTTAAAGCCCGGTCTGACATAGTGAGTTGACCATGTGGCTCTTAGGCTTCTGACTTTTCTTAGTCTTCTTTTCCTGTCTTTTGTTTGCTTTTGCTATCAAAGACGACGCCCACCCCACCCCCACCCCCGCCATCTTCCCAACTGTAGAGCTTCTCCATGGAATCTTCTAGACACTTTGCCTGCAATCTTGAGAATTTGTAGGAAGGAGGAAGGACCCATTATCTCCATCAGCAGTTCTAATTCTGTATTTATGGGTGTTTCCTCACAATTTATTTTAACATTTATTTAACTAATTGTGTCTTTTTATGACCACACACCACAGCACCCATGTGGAGGTCAGGGGACAGCCTGTAGGACTCAGTTTTCTCCTTAAATCTTCATCAAACTAAGGCCATCACCCTTGGTGACAAGGCCTTAGCCACTGAACCACCTTACTAGCACCTTACGGGCTGTTTTATGCTTTGAGCTCCTTCCTTGGTTATTCATTTGATATGTGACATAGTAAAGGTTTGTGCTGGTAGCAACTCATCTCACACTGACCAAATGGCTGCCTTCCATACTTCCCTGGCATCTGTGTTTTGTTTTATATTTCCCATCTGAGAAGTACCATACACATTTACTCAGCTCAACTGACCGTCATCCATAATTCCCACAGTCATCTTGACAAAAAAGATCTCAGTTTTGTTTCTGAGTTATTCTCTTTTTAGGTTTTGAAGGGAGGTAGCTGTTGGTTTGTCTGAACAGTGTCATTCTAGGTAGCCCCAGCTGGCTTGAGACTCACTCTGTAGGCCAGACTGGCCTCACACTCACAGAGTGAGTGCTAAGTGCTGCGGCTAAAGGTGTGTGCCACCAACGCCCAGCCATTGTTCCTCCTCTTAAGGAGAAGTTTCTTAACTGTGTAATTAATATTTCTGACCTGAGTCGTATTGATCTGTACCCTCATTTCATCCTGTCTTCTGTGTTGCTGTTAGAAATGCCTTTCTAAAAGGCAAATGTGATCATGTTCTTGATTAAAAATCTTCAGTTTCCTTCAGTCTTTGGGGAAAATTGAAATTCTTTGGCCTACTGCATGGTTCTTTGGTTCTTTGCCCTCGTCCTCCATCCTCCCTTTTTTTCCAAATGCTAGTCTGCCTAGAGTTCTTTCTGTCTCCTCATCTTTATCTGCCTGCTGAGTGTTTTACAACTTGGTTTATCTCCTCCAGACGCTTCCCTAACCCTCCTACAACCAACAGCAGACTGCAAGCCCCTATCTTCTCGTCCTCTCTTCTTCTCCCTTTTCCTCTGTGTGCTTTCTAACATGGCCAACTAATTTACTCTGAGCCGTCCCTTGATTTATTCCAGATACTCTGATTGAAAAAAAGTAACAAATAACCTAATAATATTTGACTGCCCATCCTGGGAAAAACAAACCAAAATGGGAGGAGCTAGTAAGCAGACAATCCTCACATTAGTACTCTAAATGGAGACCAACTTGCTTATAGAGTAATAGTTTGAAACTTTGGTTTATGTTTAGATTGTGCCTCTTACACGCACAACCTTGAAAGGTTTCCTAACCTCTGTGTGCCTTATATTTATCTTCTATGAATGATTCAAATGAAATAGACTCAGTTCTGCTCCAGCTCTTGTTTTGAAAACGTGTGTTTGTTTCAGTGCATTTGATAGACTGGGGAACAGTTTGATCATAGTGTGAATTTTGTGTTGGCCACTGTATGGTTTTGTCCTTGAAAAACAACACCTAGTTGACTGAACACATTCACACACCTCCATTGTGTAGCAGCCATACCAGTTCACTGTATATTGGGAACCACGCACATCTGATGTAAAACTTGAGTAAAATTACAAGTAGCCCTCCTTCTGCGATGCACAGTAACTCAGAAGCTGTAGCCAGTTTGACACCCGTCTTCACACTAGCCTGAATATTTTTATTTGACCAAGTGCCATCTTTATTGTAGCATTTATATGTTCCTTAACCACTTAGAGAATATAAAATTGTGCATTCCTATTTTTATTAGATTCCTGTCTTTTCATGTTTGTCATTGAAGGTTTTGAGTGTTCTACCCAATAGGTATCCTTTCCCCATAAGATGTAGTTTTTTAATTGAAGATTTTACATAATATAATAACTTTTAAGAATGTGTATGTTGTGTTATAACAGAACTAATTGTATATACCACACAGAATGGTTGTGAGAACTGAGTGATTTTTTTAATGTATCAAGAATGATGTTTTATACCTAGCACATATTAGTCACGATCATCATCATCATTGCAAGAACACTTGCCATTTGATTAGAACAGTATGGTAATGAGAATGGTATAGAGTGTAATCCTTGTGTATGCCAGCTGCCTTTGCTTACAAAAGGCACTGTTAAATGGTGTTTAAAGTCTGTGATTTAGGATGAGGGTAGCTCAGTAGTAAAGTGCTTGCCTACCAGGAGTGAAGCCCTCATCAGTACTCAGCACTGCCCCCTCCCCTGTTCGGAGTCTATCAATCTATCAAAGTCTGTGCTGTTCGAATGGCAGCATGGCATACCTTACGTGTGCTAATTGTGTCTGTTCTCCTGACCTAAAGCCTAAGATGTTTTTGATATATGTCCTGTTCACTTATTTAGTACTCATAACAATTTACTAAGTACATGACCTGACTCACATTTTGTTATTTTGTGAAGGTTCAGAATGCTAAGCAAGTAAACAGTGCACTTAAGCAGAAAATGGAAGGTGGCATTGAAGAGTTCAAACCTCCTGAGGTATGATGCTGAAATTACATGTGATTAAGCCCTTGTTCTCTTGAGTTATGCAGTGTTCAGATTCTGTTCTGGTCCCGTTGAAGGTTTGGACAGTTTCATTTACATAGTTGACCTGAGCTGATTCACGCCCCTGCCCTCAGCGTCAGTAAGAGCGGCAGAGTGTGTCCGCGGCTGGAAGGCCGTCTGTGGGAAGGCTTGTGCACACGGGGCGAGCATGTGGTCAAAGCCCTTTTCTGCCATGAGAATTGGTGACACCGCAATAATAAATCATGAGGCGTTTTTCTTAAACAGAATCTTACTTTAGACACTTGTTTTTGGCTCAAATTTCAATGAAGATTTTACTTTGTGTGTTCACTTTCTTAAGGTCTGCCTGAAAATACAAAATCTCATATATGAAGATATATATTACCCATTTTTTCAGCCTTATTTGTGGGTTTTTTTTTTTCCTTTCCTGTGTTCATGGTAATTGTAGGAGAACTTAAATGCACCTAAAATACACACAAGCCTTTTTTACCAAAGTTTCTGCTGTAAAATTTTTGAAAGGCTCCCAGCGTATGATTCATATTCTAAATCGGCCTTTCTATGTACACAGTGATCAGATAGTTGTGTTCCTGTGGAGACTTTGTGTGCCTCCTGCCTCTGACTGAGCTTTCTGCAGATGGAGTGGGGATGGGGGAGCAATGGGGTGGTGCTGCAGAAATAGTGTAGTCCCGCATTGAGACTAGGTTATGGAAAATGAACGTGCGTAGAGCAGCGTCTCACTCCAAGCCCCACGCGTAAACGGAATACGCTCCAGTGACACTGAATCAAGGGAGGTATGATATAAAACATTTTATTTTTCTATAGTATTGCAAAAGGAAACTTTAAATTTTGGATTGGTTGTTTTAATTTTGTATTTAATCCCACATTAAATATATATAAAACGGAACATTTCAAGTGCTAACAGTTTCATAATTTAAAATTATATGAATACAGCGAGTATTAAAAACATGGCAGGGTCCAGGTGGTGGCTCACGCCTTTAATATCAGGGCTCAGGAGGCAGAGGCTGGAGGATCTCTGAGTTCGAGGCCAGCCTGATCTACACAGTGAGTTCCAGGACAGCCAGGACTACATAGAGAGATCTCGTGGCAGGGGTGGAGTAGAGAGGTTGTAATGGGATGGGATGGCTCAGTGAGTAAGGGCACTTGCTGCCAGTGCTGATGGCCTTAGTTTGATCCTCAGGATTCACATGATGGGAAGAGACAACTGATTCCTGAAAGTCGTCCTCTTTACTTCTACACATGCGCCATGCACATGCAGGCCCCCCACATACACACATACACACTAAATAAATAAAGTAAACCAGCAGTTCTCAACCTATGGGTTGTGACCCCTTTAGGGGTCGAATGACCCTTTTACAGGGGTCACTTAAGACCACCTGCATATCAGATATTTACATTATGATTCATAACAGTAGCAAAATTACAGTTATGAAGTAGCAACAAAAATAATTTTATGGTTGGGGGTCACCACAACATGAGGAACTGTATTAAAGTGTATTAAAAGGTCTAAAAATTCAGTGGTTGAGAAACCACTGAAGTAAATAAATGTTATATTTAAAAAAACAAAAACAAAAAACTATGGGACTAGTAGAAAGAACTTTTATGCTAAATGATTGAAAATTTAGAGGTTGGAGAGATGGCCTCAGCAGTTAAGACCACTGGCTGTTCTTCCAGAGGACCTGGGTTCAGTTCCCAGCACCCACGCTGTGGCTAAGAACCATCCATAACTCCAGTTCCAGGGAATCTGATGCTCTCTTCTGTCCTCCACAGGCAGGCCTGTCCATAGAGCACAGACATACCTGCAGACAAAAACACCCACAAATATAAAATTTAAAAAAAAAAAAGTTTGAAAATTTAAATGAAGTAGAGAATTTCTAGATGTTCTACTAAAATTTCCAAAGGGGTGGAGAAAGGCTGAATGATTTATAAACATTTTTGTCTCACAAGAAAACAAGCCCAGACAATTTCACAGTTTCACAGAAAAAGTACCAAATCTTCAAGGAAAGGTTAATTGTAACCTTGAATTTCTCACAGTATCACAGATAGTTTCGCTCATCACCATAGGTTGAAGATGTGAATACTGTATCACTTATCTTCTCTGGGTGCTCCTCTTTGATCTCCATGGACAACTGGAGCAGGTGCAGCTGCTGCACGTGAGGAGACCGGGGCTGGGGGCTGCTGACCCACACAGGACCACCCGCAGCATCTCCTGGGGTTCAGGGCTGTAGACCTGATTGGTCACTGTGCATCGTGCTACCATTTAACTTTCAGAAAGTGTCCTAGAATAGCAAAATTGTTTGGTAGATTCTCACATTGTATGTCAGTCAGCTCCTGGGGTAGAACTTATCAAACATTTATTGTGTCTTTTAATATAAGAACAGGGAGCAAAATGAAATCACCAAAATCTTAGCCTTGTATATAGGTTCTCTGCATTGGGTGATTTAATGATCTCATATGACCTGAAGTATATAAAGTCATATTCTGTTGCTTTCAGGATCAGGGCAACTTGAATGGATATATTCTGAAATACTAGATTATGTCACGTGAAAGACGTTGAAAGATCTTCTATTCTTGGATTAGACTTTATCTAATCAAAAATATTAAGAACCTTTGGAGTAATTATGTCATTAAATGAAGTGCTCACCGTTATTAAGGAGCTTTACTTATTTAGTTTTTTTTTTTTAATCTAGAGTAAAATTTGATAAAGAAATTATGTTCACTTCCACAGCTATTTTGCTAATCACTTGTCTCCTATTAGGCAATGTTCAGGCACTGTGGGAAGTTGGGGGGTGGGGGGTGTAGAGAGAAGGTGATTTTTTCATTCCACCTGCTTAAATTTAAATACTTGTAGTCTAGATGTTATGTGATGAACTGGTAACAGTGTAGGCTTGGAAACAAAATGCTCTGGGAAAGCAATTGGCCATTACTCATTCTGTCTAGGGTGATCAGGACGGACTCTAATGAGGACAAGGATAAATGGGACTTGTGCACATGTACAAAGTTCAGAGAGGGCTTTCCAGGCAGAGAGAAGAGGGTGACAGTGATGGAGTTGGAAAACACAAAATAAACCAGTGCGGAAAAATTAAAGCCAGCCAGCAGGTGAACTGATACTGAGATTCAGCGGAAATATAAAACATGTCTTTTCTCAAGAATCTTGTCTGCCTAGAAAGGTGGTCTCAGATGCAGAGAATGAACACAAGGTGTGAGAAATATAAGCAAGGATGATACCGACATGGTTAGGCTTGGACCAGGGTGTGGATATTTTCAAGGTAGAAGGAGAAGTGTGCCTTTAAGTTAGGTGCAAGGGGAAAGCCCTGAGGCTTCTTAAATACAGAGTGCAGGTGATTGAATGGCATTATTGAAGGACAGTTATTTTGGCAGTGTCCAGGCAAGATAATCTAGACCAGGCAAACGTCCTTGCTGCTAAAATGTTAAGCATATAAGGGGTGCACAGTACGGAGTGAAGAGAGTAGGTGAGCCATAAGAATGAGAAGAAGAGATAAATCCACTTCAGAGTTAGAAATGCGTGTGTCTCCTTGAAAATATGTGTTGGGGTGGAGGAGGTGTTTGGTTTATGACATGGTAGATAGGTGGGGGCTGTGGATCTGGGAAGGAGGAGGAGCTGTAGCTGGAAAGGGATGACACTGGGATTCCTGTGCCCTGTGTTTGCTTGCAGCCTTTATGATGGATGCTCAAGTGTTCAGCCTTGAGTAGAAAGTTTAACTTGGTGACTTTTTCCAGCTCTTCTGAGATAATATGAACTTACAACTGACAAAATGGAGAAGCTGACTTAGCAGAAGGAGGTCATGCCAGCATCCAATGTTTGGTCGGCCTGCTCTTTGAGACCTTCTGTATTGTTACTATTATTGTCTTATTTTGTTACTTTTAAAACAAGAGCATTTCAAATTAGGGTTTGCTATGGTAACTACAGTTTAGTTTTCATACATGAGCTGTATTCTAGTTGTCCTTTCTTTAAATTAATGTCTACTAAAGTTTCTGGGCTTTGTGAGAACTTAAAATCAGTAACTTAAAGGACTCCTATATATTTAAAATATCTTGTTCTATTTCTCTTTAGTCTCCCCCTCCTTCCCCGTCTCTATTTTGCCAAACATATTCAATCCTTACCGGTTCAGCATCTCCTTCTGGCATTTTCCACCAGAGCTATGGTTCAAAGGTTATTATTAACCTTGTCACTGAAGACCAGACCCTACAACCTGAAACTCCTGGTCCCCTAGTGCTTTTTTTAAGCTCTGTTTTTTATGGCTACCCCTCCTTTTCCTTCTCCATAACTGCTGAGATACTACAACCTCTTGTTTCTACTGTGTTCCGTCAGCAGTGGTTTTCATACACATATGTATACAGCCATGGTCTAAGTTCTTAGGCTCAGAATTCATGTTTCTCTTTTTTCTCCTGGAGATACATAATCTCATCCCTTCACAGTGTTAAAGTTACATCATGGATACATTAGAATGAATTTCATTCAACCAGTAAAGGAGGTGGAGGGCAGTAGGCACGTGCGTAGTAACTCCACCGCAGTGCTGACCGGTCCTCCTGACTGCAGTGCTGGGTGTGCACCCAGAGAAGACAGTCACGGTCAGCAAGTGGAACCCCATTCCTTTAATCACTGTTTAGCTTTCACACAACTCCCATGTACCCCTTTGGAGTGTGAGAGATTCTTAGTGTTTTAAGTATGATGCATGTCTTTTTGCAATGCTGGTTCAAATCATTTCAACAGCCATATTTGGGTTCAGCTTTAAAAAAAAAAAAAACTGCTAGCACTCTGTTGCAGGTGGATGTACCAGGGCAGCGTCTGTCCACAGCTGCCTCTGTTAGGACATTGAGGAGTGGACGTAACACAACGTTTTTAAAAAGCTTGTCTGACTCCATTGTTATAACAATTTCTCAAGCCTTCAAAAATGGTTTGGATACGTGAATGTTGTGTTTTTGTCCACGTGGACCCTGAGCTCCACCCGAATGTCCCAGTGCCTCATTTTTTAGTGTATTCCGAATGAAACCCATCTTCGCTCCACTCTCCCCATCTCCCGGGTGAGCATTTCTTCACTTCTGGCTTCTCAGCTGCACCGCCCCTGGCCGAGTCTCCAGGCTTGTGGTCTTGTCCTGCCTAAAGTCCTGCCCCACTGCACATCGTCTTACTCCCCTCACACCCCAACACAACTACTGCTGTCAGGCTTAGTGCAAGCTCACCCGCTGTTCTTGTTGCCTTCCTATGGTAGATGACCTTTATTCTGCTTTAGTTCAAATCCTGCAGAGTTGCCAGGAGAACTTGGCTATTCTCCCCACAGACCTCGGTACTCTGCGCATGGACTTTGCCTTTTTGACCTTCTAAAGTTCAGATGAGAATGCATTTTTATAGTGTATATATTTCTGTTTGATTTTTGTTCCTTTTTCATATTTTTCCCTCGAGCTTCAGTCTTACAGATTTAACAACCCCAGTTGGCTTTCACTGACTCGGGCCCTCTGTCCCTATTTAGTTCTATTTCATCTTTAGCCATTTGTGCAGTAAGTGTTGCTGTTTGTGTAGGAAAGCCCCAGTATCGGAACGCACTGCACTGTGCCTGTCCATTGCCGTAGTTAATAACACGCAAATACAACACAGACTGAGTGAAACTCTAGGCCTTGCCCAGGTGAAAAACTTGGCGATGTCTATGCATGAGAATGGCGTCTGTCATCCACAGGGTCATTGGCAGATGACTCCCTCCGAAGCAGCAGTTGGAAACAAAAAATGATTTGAGCAGCAAAGAGTTAAAGGGCTTGAGGAAAGTATTGAAGCCTTCAGAAACCATAACCCCATGTTATGATCACGTGATTTTCAAAGCCAATGGATGCTGTTCCATTCTGTAGTCAGAAAAGCAATGCCAAAAATGAAGTCATCCTCCAAGGATGTCAGGCCCTCCAGAGGGCTCATTGGTTAAAGGAGCTTGCCACACAGGCCTGGAAACCTGAGTTTGATCCTTGGAACCCACAGAAAGGTGGAAAGAGAGAACCAACTCTACAAAGTTATTCTCAGACCTCCACATGTCCACATGTGTACCTAGCACAAACACATATCACACACACGGTGATAACAAATAAAATCTCACAAAAAGAATGAGCCAGCTTATAATTTTTTTGTAGGTCAGATTTAGTTACAGTAGGCCTGTTATTATTCACCGTTCACTCTGAAATGGTCCTATACTGATTTCCAGGAGTTTAGTTGGCAGTGAGCTCCTTCAGCTTTGACTTGACAGCATCAGAGCACTCACACACAAGCCCAGCCGGCACTGACACCTCTTCCATGCTGCTCTCCTTTCTGGGACCCTGCTTGAGTTTTCAGGTATAACTGACTCCTTTTCGCTGAGGGGAGGAGCACCGGGGATATACTCTCTGATCTGTGTCTCTGGCTCTCTCTGTATATTTCATTTTGAGATAGAGTCTCACTAAGTTGTCTAGGCTGTTCTTGAACACTGTAGCCCATGCTGGTCTGAGACTTGAGTCCTCCTGCCTCAGCCTCCCAAGTAGCTGGAATTACAGCACTGCAACACCAGGCCTAGCTGGTAAGCTCTTACTGCTGCTTCTGTCTCAGAACCTGTGCTCCTCCTTCTCCCTTCAGTGTCCTTGCAGCTTATTCTATGGCTCTGGTTGGGGGGAGGGGTGCTGTCTGTTGTCCCTTTTTAATCTCTCCTGGAATTCAGGCATTTCTGGTTTTGTTTTGTTTTGTTTTCCTTCCTTGCTCTAGATCTTTTTAAGCTTTATCCTTTTAGTCTCTCAAAATTGTGTTTCTTCCTTCTGAATGCTTGTTTATAAGGAGGTGTCACTGGTGCTATCCTAGGCTGAGAGCTGATGTCCCTTCTCAAAGGTCGCTGCCTGCTCATGTGCCCAGTGTGTCCAGGTACCATGGAGCTTACTGTGATCATCTGTGATCTGGCGCACCAGTCTCTCCCTCCCTCTCCTACTCATCAGTGGGTTACACTGCTGAAATCTGGTTAAGTAATGATTACTGTAGGATTTTTAACAGTGACTTTGGAAGAAACATTAGGAATTCCTAGGATTAAATGAAAACAAACAAAGAAGTCTTATCAATGGATCATTTTCTGCTTCAGAAATTTAAGGAACTACTTTAGGACTTGAGCTTATCCTCCATTCTTACCTAATTTGACAACTGGTGTAGGAGAAAGCATAGGTTTTATTTAATGTGAAGCGAAGGAATTTTAGAGTCACAGACCTTCTCTAAAGAAAACAGTCTCTTAAACATTAAAAACTTTGCTAACAACCAGTGTCTGTGGTATGTGATAGGCACATTATAATTGGAAAAATGAGTGAAATATCAGTGTTGTTCGGTCTCCCAAATGGGTGCGTTTTTCCTTCATTATCTTTCTGTGTGGATAAAAGGTAACTCAAGAGGTATTTAATCCTTCTGAAAATGAAACCGCCATGAGTGAGCATATTAGTCTCATGTCTATGATTTGGTGAAAAGTTTTTAAAAAGCAAGTTGGAAAAATGTCTGTCTTCATATCCTCATTAGGAAACTTCTTTTTAATTTTGTAGTCAAATCAGAAAATTAATGCCCGTTGGACCACAGAGGAGCAGCTTCTAGCAGTGCAAGGTATACTAAAGATAAGCAGTTATTGTTGTTCATCATTATTAACTGTAATGAAAGGTGACTGCCGTAGTTCTTCCCTCCTTTAGAAGTGGGTCAAGAAAGGGCTTCATCCCCACCCCGTCTGGGACCAGGGGTTGTGTGTTGTTTTTCCGGGTGTGGCGTACTGGATCTGTGCATTTAGGGCCCTGAGTAGCACAGCAAATCACACAGTGCTCTGCGGCTTGGCTCCAGGGTATGTCACTGTCACGCGGATGACTCATGAACACGAACTATAAGTTTTTTATTTGTCCAATTGCTCTCTGTTTCTCTACCCGATAAGTGCGAGGCTATGAAAATATTAACTATGTGCTTTCAGCGTGTCATTCCTTACACAGAGGTAGGCCAGCGAGTGCCTTTAAGAGACCGCAGACACCGTGAAGGTGTGCTCTCACATCTGGTGCAGTTTATGAGGATGCCCAGTGGCGTGCACCCGTGGGCAGGAGGGAAACATTGTAAACTTGGGTTTTCTTCCGTTTGAGCTGTTTAAGGGCAAATTGTATATTTTTGTTCGGGATAGATTTTGTTTCTCTTTAAAATGAACTATCTGCAGAGTTCGTTGTGTAAACTAAATGTGGTCCGCTTAGAGCTGGTGAGATCTCGTTGTGCTCAATACTAAGAGCTTTCTTACTGAGGTTAACTGCTGTGAGAGTCGGACTCCTGGGAGGCGTGAGCACATAGTTTATGATATTCCCAAACACGGATCCTTCTCTTTGTTTAGGGGTTGCATCATGTGCATTTAGAACTCTGCCAAGAGTTTGAACAGGCCTTCCTTTTATTCATGCAAAGCCTGTTTCCCTCCACTGTAGTGTTGCCTGATAAGAACTAAACCCTGGTTTCCAGCGTTTGGTTAATATTTTTAATTCTGTACCATAATAGAAATCATTCCATCAAAGGATTTTTCTGAAGAGGATCTCCAAGGGAAATTGGGGTTAGTGTCTCTCCACATAGCACTTGAGATCTGATATTGCTGTGTTGAACTGCTGTCAGCGACAGGGTGAGTCCACCGAATCTAACAGTGAGGTTGAACTATCCAAAGCCACATTTGAGGAAAGGGCAGTGGTGAGCTCCCTGTGCAGCCTGGGCTGTGTACGTGCAGATAGCTTAACAGTAAAACCATAGAAGAATGTTGATGCCTACAGCCAAACATTTCCTCCTGCCGAGGCACATGCAGTGTTCTATTATACATATTTAGAAAGTTACCTTTAAATAAAGTGCAAGCAGAAGTTTGCATGGAAGTATGCTTGTTCTTACGATTTTGAAGGTCCTTCTAAAATAATGTGTTAATCCCTCATTTTTAGTTCTTTAGACTAAAAATTCTTTAGAATTTTTGTTTGACCTTTTCGTTTTTATTGTTAGTACATAAAATAAAACACTGTTTGTCTCTAAAGAAAAGGTGCCATTTTGTCCATATGCCCACACATTCACATGAATACCTGGAAGTATATCTTATAAACAGTGTACAGTATGTCTTATAAACGGTGCCCTATGCCCTAGTTTCTCTGCCTGAGGTGTGTATATCACTGTAGCGTCTGTTTAACGTGTAGACTTTATTAGTTAGGATGCTGCTTGACAAGCATTTTTTTTCTTTAATATTTATGACAAACATGGTAAATCCTTTAACAGCTGCTTCAGTAGTGAAAAGCTGTAATAAATTTTGTTTTGATATCAACATATTTTAATTTGTGTGGCACTTTATATTCAGGGTATTTAATGTGTATACTGCTGTGACGACCTTCGTGAAATGGAATGTTACAGTGACCTAGAGAAATGAGAGGTACTGTAGTTGAGATCAGTCACTCAATTTGAATCACGTCTGCGGTAACTATTTTAAAACTGAAAAGCACAACAAGATCATTTTCATTCCCATGGTTTAAATAGATTATCCCACCTTTCCTGTTGTTACCCACTGGTTGCTGACAGCTTGAGTGTTTTCCTTTCCTCTTGCCCCTAGTGGAGCCAGGGGTCAGAGCTGACAGGAATCTTGTGCTTCTGCACCCTCATTGTGTGATTCCAGTCTGCTGTGACCTCGGTGACACCATTAGTGCCCCGTGAGAACAGCTCTTCTCCCATTTCTTCCATGTGTATGGCCTTTTTCGTGTGATGCAGCAGTCGTTGGCTGCTCTCAGAGAAGCGTGTGTTCACGTGGTAGCACAGGAGGGGTGTGGTGCGCAGACTGCTGTTGTTATTTTAGCCCACCTCAGAAGTATATTCATTTCCTAGCGCTTTGAAGATTCAGCTCTCGGATCAAAATCTTTATGCTGTTTCAGAAAAAAAAAAAAAACAGAATTTTAGCAACTAGAATTTCAGCTTTTAGTTTTTGTTTCACCTGCTATGGCATCTAAAAAAACTTCTAAAACAGGGACTAGACACACTGTCCAGAGGGCTGTGTCATCTCTGCTGCACCTCGTACTGTTGACCCTTGAAAGAGCAGTGGAGTTGCAAATCTAGAAATTGCATTTTTAGATTTATCTCATAGTTAAAAACCCAAAACTAGAATGGCTCATAAAGCAGAAGGCGGTCGGTTTGACCATTGATAAAACTGTAAAGAGAGTAAATCCACTACACTAGTAATCAAAGGGAACTGGAAGTCGGAAACTAGTACTCTTGTGTCTTAAAGACCCCTTTTTGATTTGAAGTATTCTTTCTGTTGTAACAGAGGCCGTAAAAGTGGACATCATAGAGTCTGTCAGCCTCTGGTACTTATTTACTTCAAATAATTAGTCATTCAGATTTTCCATTGTTTTGGGGGTGGAATTGAACTTACAACATGGAAGATGTGAGCGCAGACCAGGGTAAAGCATCAGACAGTGGGAGAAAAGTCCATGATTTGGAGTTCGCTGTCTGTCTGCACGCTTGCTGTCAGTATGCTGAGTTAATAAAGAAGTTTACAGGAGGTAGAAAAAAACGCATATCCCCAGAGCGGTGAGTTTAAAATGTGTATATTAGTTACTGGAAAGAACTGTATCTTTCGAGTTTCTAGATACCAATAGTGTATTTCAAAAATAGTATTCCCCAGTTCTATTAAGAAATGTTGTTGTGAGAAGCAAGGGAGTCCCCTGAAGTTCTGTGGCCTTTGAGCCCTTACCACTGGGAGTGCTTTGCTTTCCATGGTCTCTAAAGACCAAAAGCAGTGTCCATGCTGTCCTTTCTGGCCACAGCAGGAAATTTGGAATCCATAACTGTAATTGAGAAACAGTGTGTACATGCTCCTAAGATGTGAGTGGACACAGCCCTCCAGCTCAGAGCTCGGGTCATCCAAGTGGTGGCTGTGTCAATCTTTACTAGTAAGAAAATTATCTTTAACAAGAAGAAGGGAGGGAGGGAGAGAGTTTGAAAATATAAAAGGTAGTGGTGCATTTACGTTGGGTCATGTAGAATAGTGATGGGAATGCGGGCCTTTAAAATGTGAGGTAACAATCCCCTAGTTCCATTTTCCTTAATTCCCAGACAAAATTTCTATCAAGTATTGAAAGTAATTACTTGCAAGGATAGGAAATTCAGAAATGTGACTGAAAACAATACTTTCCTCTCTGGGGATTTACAGATTTGGTTCTGGAGGAGTCTCCAGATTTTCATCCCACTGACCTTTGAAAATAGGACTCTTGCCCTTAGAGGTGGGACTTTCCGTTCAGATATGCCTCATAGATGATGCAGCAGCCTACCACTGGCCAGGGAAATGGCTCAGTCAGTCCCTAGAACCAAGGTAAAATAAGCCAGGTACACTGTGTACTCGTGCAGTCCCAGCACCGGCAGGTGATGACTGGCAGTCCCAGGGACTCTTTGGCCGGCCAGCCTAGCCTGCTTGCTGAGTTCCAGGTCACAGAGAGACCCTTTCTCAAAAAAACAAAATGGATGGCACTTGAGGAACAACGTCTGAGCTTGTCCTCTGGTTTCCATATGCTCATCTGCATGCCGTGTGCGTGCACATGCTTCAGGCCACCGTGCGTGGCCCATCGTTTGAGGAAGAACAAGAGAAGTAAGCCTTATGGCAAAGAAAATCCTATTTTCTGGGCACACAGTACATACAGCACTGCAGTAACACTGGTGCTGCTCTGCATTTTCTCCAGATATTTCCACATCACAATGATTAACTCTGAAGTTTGTCAGTACAAAGGAGCAAGCGGGTGGGACTGCCCCAGTCTAGAGGCGACTGCTAAGCAGCTTCAGCTAGCATAAACTCTGCCCTGCAGGCTAAGGAGATTGGTATCTGCGTACGCTTCTTCTCAGAACACTAATTGGGATCATCCACCAAAGCGGAGAGGTTGCAGATGGTAGCGAGAGCCTCACTTGAGTTCCCTGTAAACATGCCAGGGTGAATTGAGATAAGTCTCCAGCCCCAGAGTCTTCAGAAACACTGCACTCTCATGGGAAGTACCTTTCAGCCTAGGCTCTATAATTTTGCAAATGTGACAGTACCGGTTCCAAAATAGGCTTGTTACACAAGAGAAGACTAAAAAGGGAACAGTCAAAAGTGATCAAAGTCCAGGAGAGGGAGAGAGAAAGAATGTAAACTAAGTAGACCCTTGTGAAAATTAGTAACAAGAGAGAGCATCCTGCCTGGCTTCCAGTCAGTTTCTCCTCTCTGCAGCTATCTCAGATCTGTATTTGGAAATGGTACAGAACCCCTTCTAAAAGCTGCTGCTTCATAAAAAACACTTAGTGAAGGACTTCTTGAGTGTTGGCACTAACTATTATAGGTAACCGAGGATTTCTTTTGCCATATAAACCCTCAGTGTAACAATGTTACTGTTAGATTTCATCTTGAACTATGAAGTTCAGTTTGGAGTTAAAGAGAGTATACGTTTATTTATGTTGATTAAACATTGTAACTGGTGTCAGTATTTTTGTGCATGTCTTTTCTTTAGAACAGAACACATGAACATAGCTTATAAACCCAAGTTTCTGTTTAAAGGGAGATATAGTTAAATGTTAATGGCAGACTTCTCATCCCAAAGTAGTGGCACTTTCCATCGGTCAAGCCCAACTAGGTGAATTTACTTGGAGATATTTGTTCCCAAATTCTCAGTTCAAAATAAGAGTAGAATTTAAAAGCAGAATCACTTCCAATCATGATGGTACTTGTATTTCATATCAGTCAGTCAGAATCAGTACTAACGCAGCGTTTCTGGAGTGTTAGCATGCCGTATCTTATACTCTGATCTTTGGTTACAGTAAGTGGCATTTATTTAAGCCTCTTTTTTTCTTCTCTCTCATCTCTTTCATGAGTGATTATTTTATGATATCAGTACAGTTATCAAAGTATAAATCAAAAACTTTTGACTTGTATTTTGAGCAAGGTGCATCTCTTTCTAAAATTGAATCCTTCTATTTCTTTTGGAATTCAACCTCAGCAGATTATCGCCCATTTTAAGTTCTGAAGCTCAGTTATTGATCTCACTCAGCCTCATAAACCAGCTCCTGCCTTTCTCTCTGTGTAACGTGCTCCAGCAGCAGCGTGTGCCCTTAAGTTTAATTGATGAGCACAGACTTGACTCTCCCAGAAAAGCATAGCTGGGAGTCCTCACTTACAGGGTCTTAGAGCTATTAGATGGGCTGAAAGTATCTTCCCTTCCCTTAACCCACCAGATTGTGGTCCTTCTGATCTTGAAATTTAATTACTTTTGTTTATTGGTACCCTGGTGGGGTAGGCAAGTAATCATGGTGAAGTTCTTATTAAGCCCCAAATTACATTGCTTTTCGTAATGGGGGAAACCATATGGCACACTCAGCCCATTGAGGGGATAAAGAGATGGCTCCTTCCCATCCAGTTTTGTTTACAAACGGTGTTGCTCAAATTTAGGTGACTGGCTACTAGGGAAATAAATGAATGTGGAATTGAGGATGGAACAAAGAATTCAATGCTTTACAATAAATGGACTATATTTGAGAGTTCAAGAGAGGATTGGAGAAAATAACTGAGTATGTAAAAAATGGTAAGTTTCCGATTGTTCAGTTGAAGGCAAGTGGCTGGCTCGGTGAAATGACATAATTGACGGTTTTCATCTGTGACCTTGATTGATAGCTTAGCCTCTGTCTCAGAACTGAGAACTGAGCAGAGTTTATCAGAAAGGTTTGTCATTGCTGGTATTTGTGTGTGCATGATGTATAGTACACACAGCTCTCCTTATTGATCCTTCACAGGTGTATTATTTACTTTGCCTTCCAGGTGTCCGCAAATATGGTAAAGATTTTCAAGCTATTGCAGATGTAATTGGCAACAAGACTGTTGGCCAAGTGAAGAACTTCTTTGTAAACTACAGGCGTCGGTTTAACTTAGAGGAGGTATTGCAGGAGTGGGAAGCAGAACAAGGAACCCAGGCTTCTAATGGTGATGCCTCTGCTTTAGGGGAGGAGACAAAAAGTGCTTCTAATGTGCCGTCAGGGAAGAGCACTGATGAAGAAGAGGAGGTGTGTTTGTGTCTGGAATTTGAGCTACTCTGAGCTGAGGAGTCACCCTCCTGTGTGGTGTTCTGTAAGGGTGATGTGTGAGGACTAGCTAAATGAACATGAGGCTGACAGAACGCTTCCTCAGTGACACATCTCTCGTGACGGCTACGTCACAATGACATGCTGGCTTCTGGTCCTAGCAGAGCGGAAGGTGTATTGTTTCTACTGTGAAGCTGTTTACTAATGAAGATGTCTGTTTGGTAGCCCTGTTGGGTTTTTTTATTTTTTTGGTTTTTTTGGTTTTTTGTTTTGTTTTGTTTTGTTTTGTTTTGTTTTGTTTTTTTTGGTGGTGGGGTGGGTTGTTTATTTTTCGTTTTGTTAAAAATAAAAGAAGCTTGTGCTTCCAATAAACACTGTGTTATGTTTTGGTTTTGGTTTTATTTGTTTTGGTTTTTTTCCTGTGACAGCCCAAACTATATTGTATCAAGTTTGTTAGGACTTAAATCTCACACGTGTATTTTTGTTTCCTCACCTCTAGGCACAGACCCCACAGGCTCCTCGGACTTTGGGTCCATCACCTCCTGCCCCATCATCCACTCCAGCACCAACAGCCCCCATTGCCACTCTGAACCAGCCTCCACCACTTCTTCGTCCAACACTGCCTGCCGCCCCCGCTCTTCACCGGCAGCCTCCTCCACTCCAGCAGCAGGCTCGGTTCATCCAACCCCGGCCAACGCTCAATCAGCCTCCACCACCTCTCATCCGCCCTGCTAACTCTATGCCACCCCGCCTAAACCCAAGACCAGTGCTGGCCACGGTTGGTGGTCAGCAGCCACCGTCACTCATTGGAATTCAGACAGATTCACAGTCCTCACTGCACTAAAGGTTAAGTTGGGAAAAGCCGCAGTAACTCCTTCACCCATCATTACACAGTGCTCATCTGCCTGATCCTTCCTAGACACGGAGGCTGCAAACTGGTCCTGTGACGTGGACTAGCATGAGTGGGTGTTAACCATCGGGAAGCCTCTAGTTAGCCTCCTTTCCGGTGTTCACCAGTGTGGTCTCATGGGAGGAAAACATATTCTGTATACCAAGGGGTTCTCTTTATCTTTACTGTATTTATTTTTGTTGAGGTTTCTTGTTTTCCTGCCTCTTCGAACTCAAAGCTGTTAGTACAGAAATACTGACTTAGGAATTGTAAAAACTCCTTAAGTTCTTTAAGGATGTTTACCTTTTTGCTTTTTTCTTTAATTTAAAATTTTTAAAAAACACTTTCCTATGTTAGGAGTGCAAGAATAAATAGCCTGCATTTCAGATTTTGATATGTTCATATTCATATTTAAGAAATTATAGCTTCATATCCCTTTTTTCAAAATATGTTGCTTTTTTTCTAAAGGAATTCTAATATATTCCTTTAAAAGAAAGCAATTAAATCAATTGCAAAGCAATTATATGAAACCACAAAGAATGTATTGAACCTGCTAATCCTTTAACATAGCTTGGGGTCCTAGCGCAAAGTCCTTGTTTAAAGGTCATTGACCCTGTTATCTATCAATAATAGAGGTTTGGACTCATTTACATGCAGAAAAAGGACTTAGAATTTGGTGAGATATAATGTTTTTAAGTTCCTTGAAAATGTTAATTTTGAAAAAAAGAATGTTTCTAAATGCTATTTGCTTTTAGCTAGTGTCTGCCTGTATTGGGAATTTAGAACAGAATCTATTTTGTCAGTTGTGTAGAGATGGTGGTTATGGAAGCATTTATTTACAGTTTGTTTTCTGAACTTAAAGTTGCCCTCATGCTCACTAATAGGCTCTGCATTTAACATGAAGGGTGTTACTTTCTTAGTAAATCTTTGCTGTGCATTTGGATACGTTTGTGTGATCCTTGCAGCCAACCTGTGCTTGTGGTTTGACGTAGGGTTAAATCATCAACATCAGTTCACAAAATGAATCTGTTGTGTTATTGCCATAACTGTGCCGTTAACTAAAGTGCTAAGACCCATTTTTATGAGAAAATAGAAACTTAAAGTCTTTTTATTCCAACACAGAATCATTAGCACCCACAAAGAGTATTCTACAAGAATAGCATTTCGCCAGTGTGTTACTGATAGTTCCGACAGGATGATTTCATACTAGAAGCAGGACTCGTTGCGGAGGGACAGACGGCTAGCGCCGCAGGCTGCCCACATCCCAGGATCATGTATCTCCCTAAGTGTTGGAACCAAGGCCCCTTCACAGGCTCTCCAGGCTTACAGAGCCCTAGATTTAAAGTCATTGGTCAGTTTTAATTTTCAGGTTTTCCTTCATAAGGACCCTGCATTCTGACAGTAATCGAAGGGGGCTTGCAGGAGAGGCCCGTTTTTTTCTCATTGGATCACCTTAATAGTTTATGCCCTATATAAAATGTAACTGATTTTAAAAAATGATATTGAAGAATTTATACTTATTTTTACTTTAAAAGCCATGGAAGACGGTTCTGTATCTTAAACTGTCTAGAGCATTTTTTTAAAGCGCTCGTCTTGTGTCTGTGCTTATTATACCTTGACAGCTTTCCTTGTCTTGTCTCGTGTCAGTAGACCTTCAGTACAGTCTGTGGGAAATGTCAGTTAAGTTGGTCAGCACCAGCGTCTGTTCAGGTGTTCAGTATCTTGTGGTTCATTTAAAATCTGTCCCGTCCTAGACACGGGCCAAGGTGCTGTATCTGAGGGATGTGTTGCAAGTTTATTTACAAACACTAGAGCACACAGTGGAACAATTGTAGCTTCATTAGTAATATGACACGTGTATATAGTGAGATGTCTTTATTGTGTGCTTTGCATATTTTGTAAATATTTTGCACGTCATTATTTTCCTTTTTGTTTAAGCAGTGTTTGGCCTGGAAGAGTAATATGCTTGCTGCTTAAAGGATTAAACATTTAAAGATGTCCATGTCTTTCTATTTTTATATAATCTCATGATGTATGAGAATTTAGGACCTTTTCACTGTGAAATTCTAAATACTGGTTTATATATATATATATAAAAAGCAAAGCCTAGAAAATCTCTTAATGACCATTTTCGTTAATTCTGAAGTTATCTTTTTTGAGAGGTCTACACCAAAGTGTTTTTATTATATAACTAAAAATAAATCACATTGTTGCTGCATCTGTTAAAATTAACGAAAAAGCATTTAATTCCAGTGTAATATGGATGGAAACATGGACACAAAGGTGAGTTATGATCAAGATTGAGTAAGCTTACAGTTGAGTAAAAAAAAAATACAAGGAAGTGAATGAATGCAAAATTCTGTCTTAATCATTACTAACTTTTAGTTAGTAATAGATTTAAGGAGTAAGCCAAGAATGATAGTCATTATTTCCAAAAATATGAAGTACTTTGGTTAAAAGTATGAAGCTAGTTAATAGGTAGGTATGTTACATTAATGTTCCCTCCTGCCCTGGCTGACACGGGACACCAGGACCCTCAGGAAAATTCATCATTCTCTGTGCGTTTGCCCAAAATAAGCAACAACCACACTCTGACTGCATGGAATATATGAACAAGAAAGCAAAAGGTATTGAACTTAGACATTTACAGGTCACCTTATTTGTAAGGTGGTAGTACCTGAGTGCAGGAAGAACCCAAATCAAGCTTAGGAGCCTTGGCAAGTTAGTACAACAGTATTTCACTAACTTGTGGGAGTACTTGTAAACACTTTTCTGTATATTTGGGGATTGGTAGAGTGGCCTATGGGCAGTGTTCTGACAGAAAGGCCAAGAGTCCAGTGCCTGTTTGGTCTCAACAGTCCTGACCTGGCGCTGGAGTCTAGGGGTCTCATAGAGGGCTGCTGGTCTCCAGTCCCTATTGGATTCCTAAGAAGTAGGTTGGAATACCAGTGAAGGATGCCTCAGCAAAGGATAGATGAAACTGCCGGTCAGAGTGAGGGCAAGTGGAAAAAGCAAAAGAAAAGCTTTCTCCTTCCATGTCCTGTTAAAGGGGCTGCCATCAGAAGGCATGGCCCAGGTTGAGATGGCTCTTCCCAATTAAGGACACCCCTTACAATGTGCCCAGCTGCTTGTGTTTTACATGAATGAGCCGTCACACATACAGTTCACCCTAGATTTCTTTATCAGTCCCTTCGAGACACCAAAGGCATATGTGCATATTCATCACAGACCTGGAGGTCTTTTATTTGTGTTTTCTGATTATTATGCAAAATACCGGGTGTTATATCTCTCAAGCAAACATTTCTATCCCCTGCCCTACCTTGTATCTGCCCTCCTTTCTGTTTTCAGGCCCCTCCCTTTTCCTCAGCCTCTCTTTTAGCCCTGAACACTTGATAAAGAAACAATGAGTGGAGATGGTAGTTGCATTGAGGTATTTGCAAGTTTACAAGCAAGAAGACTGACAAGGAGTGGCTTTTCCTTATGTGACTTCTTAGGACTCCGGCTGGAATTGAGTTGAGCAAGGTTTTTAAGGACAGTGGTAGGGGTGCTGTTAGAAATGGGTCAGAGGTTCCAGGAAAAAGCCTACACAATCCAAAGTATGTCAGCAGGGAAAAAAAAAAAAAGTGTCAAATCAATCAGGCCAGCACAGCCAGTGGGGTCCTGATGGGTCCTTATTACTAACACAACCCAAAGGGGTCGTGCCTTTCTCCACAGTCAGTTCCGCCATGGACTCAGGCAATGGCTGACTCCGCACAGCTCAGAAACAGCATGGCACTGAGAAGATGCAACCTTGAGCACTACATATTTTGATTTCATGAAGTGCTGGCCCTGAAGGAACTTGAATTTCTGCCAAGAGGCTTCCTTAAAATTCCTTTAAATGGAATTGTCTTAATTAACCCTTTAATAGAAAAGACAGTCCATTTTGCGTATATTTCCCACATGAGACTGAGGGACAGTCTTCACGGGTGTGTAATGACAACAGGCCTAAATTTAAGATGAAACCCCTAACCAAGGTGTTGACCTACTCAGACACCAGAGGCACATGTGCAGATTCAGCACAGACGCCCTGAACAAACGCAGAAAACAGCAAAACCTGCTTTTTAAAACATAGTACCAGTCATGTAGCAGCTAGCAGCAAGGCAGGCAAAGCAGACATGAATGTTTCTCAGGCTTCGAAGGCAGAGTTGCAGCTGCTGTGGACAGAGGTTTGGACAGTGTGTTTAATGTGCATGGATATTGTGCCTGAGAGTGTCTGCACTGGTGAACGGAGTGCTGGCAGCAGCCAAGAGAGAGCATCAGATCACCGGTAACAGAATCAGTGAGCTGTTATTGGTTTCTGGGAACTGAACCTGGGTCCTCTGGAAGAATGCCCGATGCTCTTAACCACAGAGTCATCTCACCAGCTCCAGAATATCTTAAAAATCAAATGATATTAGTCTGGGGAGAAGATCTGCCCTTTGCCCCTCTCTCTGTCTGTCTTTTTGTAGTAGGCAGCCCACTGTCAGGCAGAGCTGAGGGCAGGGTTATTTGATGGAATAGAAAGGATCATGCATCACTGGCCAGGAAGAAAACAGATGTTGGTCAGCACATTCGATGAGCCAGCAAGTATTCTGTGTGCAGTCTGAGGCTTGCTTTCCAGCCGGGCGTGGCTTCTGCTGCACAGTACTGGCCACATCACCTGATGCGCACACTTCCCATTGTAGCCCATAACAGAGGTTAAAGGTGCAACTTCTGGCCCAAGGAAAAGGTTGTTTCTCCTTGTCTGGTCGCACCTATCACTGTGTAATGGAAAGTATGCCTTTTTGTCCTCAACTAGCACATGACCTCTACCAGTCTTGCTGTGCCGACTGAGGGAAATAATGCATTCGGCCAGCAGGTGGCGGCAGCCTCTTCATCAGCCTGCCCTCAAGTTGGCAGCTCCGGCTACAGTCTCTCCAGTACATTAAACCTCTGGATGTAGGCAACTTTACGGTGTCCAGAAGAATCAGGTGTTTGCCCTTTCCTTCTGCAGAAAGAGTTTGTGTATAGTTCAGTCCTGCTCTTTGTAGGTGACTCTAAGGACTAGTAAATCAGTTCACTGTTAAATATGATATGGAAATTAATACTGACAAATTTCAAAATACTAAAACTGCTCAAATTTGCCCCTGTCTACAGGCTGTTTTGCTTGAATTCCCACTGACCATTGCTTTGAAGGGCAGGGTGCTGTAGTGTCTAAGAGGCCCCAAACCTGACTTCCTAGGTTCATTCTCCACTTCTCTCAGAGTTTTGTGGTTTGGAGAAAATTGTTCAACAGGTGAGTTTTCCTCTCTGTTAAGTAATGGTGATTGAATGGGTGTGTGGTTTAAATAAGAATGGCTCCCATAGGCTCATATATTTGAATGCTTAGTCATCAGGGAGTGGCAATCCTTAAAAAGGATTAGGAGGTGTAGTCGGGGTGGGAAGGGGGGTGATGGGGGGGCGTTGAGGTTTCAAAAGCCCAAGCCAGGCCCAATGGCCTTCTCTTCCTGCAACTTGCTGATCCAGATGTAGAACTTTCGATTACTTCTCCAGAAGGGTGTCTGCCTGCATGCTGCCATGCACCCCACCATGCCCTCCATCATGGTGAACTAAACCTCTGAAACTGTAAGCAAGCCCCAATTAAATGCTTCTTTTGTAAAAGTTGCCGTGGTCCTGGTGTCTTCACAACAACAGAACACTGGCCAAGACAATGGGTTAATATGGATCACTATATAGACACACTATACACATGCTGTACACACTTAGCCTCAGTGAATGTAGTTGTCAGCTGAACATGCACATTTCTCTCACTTTTTTTTTTTTCTGAGACAGGGACTCTGTGTGTAGTCCTGGTTGTCCTGGAACTTGCTGTGTAGACCAGGCTGGCCTTGAACTCACAGAAAGCTTCCTGCTTCCCCAGTGCAGACATTAAAGACATCTGGCAGTGTTGGACCCCTAAGGCCCAACCAGGACGCTGCACCCCCACAGAGACTCACAGACGGGATATCGATGCAAATAGCAAGAGGATTTATTCCAGTGCACTGGGACCATTCTAACACGCAGGATAGAAGCGGCCCCGAGGAGCAAATGATGAAGCTTTTTAAACAGTTGTTGGGCACAAACCGAATTGGTACAAGTTGATTGGTTCCCAAATTGTTTTCCCACTTTGATAGGTAGGGGCCAGTTAACCTTTAAATTGATTGGTGTTGGCATATAGCAAGGTCGTGGGCACCAGGAAATGTACACTTAGGGTAAAGTCCCTTGCCCAAGGCTATTAGGTGGCGGCTGTAGCTGCTGCTCATTTTAGGAATTTGGGCTGGGTGATAGTGCCCTTGAATTAAGCCTGACAATAATTGTTTTATGGTTTCTGGGGTGGGCTAGTTCTTGGAACAGGGAGTTCTGGAAAGTACTCAATAATTATTGTATTGAGTAGAGAAAGCCTAAGTTCCTATTAAGAGTTTAGGATTAATGCCCAGGGCTGGGGGTCTCTGGCCTCACAGCAGCTTTCCTCTCCTCTCCTCCTCCTCCTCCTCCTCCTCCTCCTTCTCCTTTTTTGAGACAGTGTCTCTTGTGGCCTAGGCTGGTTCACACTATACAGCTGAGGCTGACTTGAACTCCTGATCCTCCTCCCTTTGCCCCTGAACATTGAGATTACAGGCTTGTAGCACCACATCCAGCTTTATTTCTTATCTATGTACATTTATATTTTATCCTTTCCATATACCTTCAAGAATTTTTATGTTTTGTTTTGAGACAAATGAGGGGACCTCTGCCGATCTCAAGGTAGGCCGCGAAGCAATCTGCAAAGAGGTGAAAACTCAATTTAGATTGACTTTTTCAACCTGGATCAAACTTCTGGGAGTCTGATGCCAGGGGGTTTATTATCAGTATATTTAAATGCAATAGACTTCGGAAAAAGGTTTCCAGGCAACAATCCTTCCCATTCCAAGTGTACAATAAAGCTTACTTAGAAACTTCTTTACAAAGTACATGTGACCATGAGGGTGGGTTCTATAGCTAAAATGCCTAGAATCCAGTGTGATCTCTAACCCAGATGGCATAGAGGTCAGTAAGCTGTGAAATACATGTGGCATCTCCCCTAAGGATGGATTCTCTTAACTGAGAAATAAAGATAAAGGTCTAGGAAGGGAAGAGCCTGGGATAAACGTTTTGAGTGAGGTCTGCTCTATAGTACAAAGTGTGTTAGGTCTGCCTCTACAGACAGCAAAAAGGTCACCAGGTCTTTAGCAATATCCACTCCCAGTCTTCTGGGTGGAAAACAGGTAATTCTTCCTTTGGGGAGAGGCCCTTACATGTTTAACATTCCTGGTTTCCCTAGTGCTCTGCGAGTTTGTGTCCCCAACAAACAAGAACTTGATGTAGCCCAGGCTGGCCTTGAACTCTATGCAATCCTGCCTTAGTCTTCTTAGTGTCAAAATTATGAGCCCCTATGCTCAGCCACTGTCAAGATTTTTTAGGAAAGATCACATGACCTTCTTCAGTCTGGGCTGCACCCCAGGGTCTGTGTCTGTACTCTCAGACATCATGCTGATGACTCTGAGATCAATAACTGGAGCTGGGAACACAGCATTTACTTCTAACTACTACTAGCTCAGCATTAAGAGCACTGACTGCTCTTCCAGAGGACCCAGCTTTAATTCCCAGCACCCACATGGTTGTTCTCAACTGTTTGTAATTCCAGTTCCTCTTCTGACCTCTTTGAGCACCAGGAACACATATGGTGTACAGACATTCATGCAGGCAAAAAAGAATTTTTAAGTGTCTGTCCTCATCACCCCACCATCTCACTTCCCCCAAATCCTGTGTGTCCTCATTTAGACTTCTGTCAGTGGAGTCTGGTAGCCACCATTTGGAACACGATAAGGATGTATTCTATGCCAGTTTGGTATTTCATCATATCAAACCTTGAGTCTCATTTTTGGAACAAGTTGCTTCATTCACTTGTTCAAGAGAGACAAGGGAATCAGAGTTGAGCATAGTTCCAACGACACACAAGCGTACCAGACATGGATCTTTCCAGCTTACATTGTCTGTTTCCTGTGGTGTCTAAATATGTAAGACTTTGTCACCATACAGTACTGTGGAGGGAAGTAGGAAGCAGCAGACAGATAGATGTACTGTGTGGAGCGACAGGGAGGAGGACTTGGGCTCAGTATGAGAACGCAGTCTCTTTCAGTTCTCACAAGAGTAAAACGACCCGGAGTGCCAAAGTAAGCCCACAGGCCATCTTCCCCACCGCATGTTCAATCTCACTAACCAAAGGTTTGCATCTGTATTTCGGGCTCCCGTTGACTGCTCCACCAAACCCCACACCTGCTCCTTAATGCTGCTGCCCAGCTCCGATGCACACCTGTGTCCACTCCAAGGCAGTACCCTCTTCTCTTAGTGATTGGCCATTGAAGCTCAGGACAGCTAAGTACTTCCCGCGGTTGTCTGACGTGTAGGAGGTTAGCACTGGGATGCTAGCCCCTTCCGTTCACACAGGCTGCAATTATTGTGAACTTGTGGAGCGAATAAATTGTAACAGCCCTGTGTTTATGAGCTGGGAGGCCAGGATTCAAATCCTAGCCTTGGGTGGGCACTCAGGGCAACACTCTGGAGCTCAGATAGCTCTCGTAGTTCAGGCACGCTCCACCAGGTGGCTCTGAAGACCAGGAGAGTTGTCTGGGGAGCTTTTTAACAGATGAACTCTATGACCCCAGAGACTGCCAACGTTAGGCTAGACGCAGGACGAGGGCTGGAGTTATACTGGAGTTATATTGATTTGTGATTTGAGCCAGACCTCTGATCTTGAGCAAACGCGTCTGCTCGAGAACGGACAGGTTTGGGAGGCGGGAGGGAGGCTGACTGAAAGGCGAAAGGCATACAGGCTAGGCTTCTAGGGTCTGGGTGACCATCAGGGATACTTTGCCCAGCTACAGAGAATTCCGAGCCGCTGCTTCCAGGAGCCTCACGCCCCGCCTCTCGGGCGCCCCGGGTGCCCTGACCACGCCCCCCAGATAGGCTCCGCCCCTCCCCGAGCGCGCCGGTCCGGGCTGGTCGGCGCCTGCTGCTGGTCCGAGCATCCTGGCGCCCGCCGCCGTAGGGCTCCGGCAGAGCCTCGCGAGCCCCGCAGGTGGCGAAGCCTGGGTGAGCGGGCCGTCCCAGCTACTCTGAAAACCGAAAGCGGCGGAGGACGCCAGGGCGGCGGGCCGAAGGGATTCGTGGTAGGTGGGCGGTCTGAAGGTACCGGGGACACCCGCGTCGGCTCCCGGCACCTTTGCAGGACTTTGTGAGCCGAAGCCCGAGCTTAATGCCGGGGACGCAAACCTACACCGGTGCCTTTGCGCGTGCTCGTTTAGAGACTGCACCCGACTCTCCAGAAGGTGAGTTCCAGATTTCAGCAGAGCCAGGTGCCTAGCGGTGAGCACCCACCGCAGAATGGGCCGAGACAGTCCTCACGCCTCTGCGTGACTCCTTGGCACCCAACTGCAGGGTCTGGCGGTTCCGAAGACTCTAGGACCCTCTGGGCCACTATGATTGGCTTCTTTCTGCCCCAGCCTCTCCGCTCCGTCCGGCTGGCCATATTTGGCTATTTCAGATTTACTTTCGTGAGAACTCGGTTATCTCGCCGCTGCAGGCACAGGGTTGCCTGAATTCGGTTGTGGGCTAAGGTCGGTGAAATGAGGGGAGGCTACCTGAGCCCCACGGCCTGTGAGAACGACGTCCAGCTACCTTGTTGCAATAAGTTTTGGGCATAGGTGCCCAAGAGGACGGTTCCTTTTTCCAGGAATAAATGCATTTTTAAAGTGTTAGGGAAGGCTTAAAATGCGAAGCAAATTTCTGAGAATAGAACTTTCTGGATGTGGGAGAGATAATTTTAGACAGCAAAAGTCTGAGTTAAGACCTCTCCGATCAAGTTGCCACTGCTTTAGTCTGCTTCATTCAGCCCAAACTGGGAATGTTAATACAATTAAGGGTTTGGGTGAAATCCTACCATCTTGAACAACTGATTCGAACCAAAAAAGTAGACATTACAGATGGAAAGATGGGTGGGATATTAAGGTGAGAAATGCCTGGGTTTTGTTTGTGGTGAGTTCAGGAAATAATGGGTCAGCTCCAGATCACGGATTGTCATTTCCCTGGGTCTCTTATGGAAAGAGGCTGTGATACAGAAGGGTGACTTTCTCAGGGTCCCTGGCTGAGGCCTGTGGTGTGGGAAAAAGATGGCAATTCTTCCCCTGTGGCCAACCTCAGAGAAGAACCCGTTGGATGTGGGTGGATGACACGGGGGCCCAGCCACTGGGAGTAGGAGCATTCGTGTCTGGGGTGGCTCAGGTGACTTGCAAGGTGGCGGAGCCACAGCCTCTGAGTCAGTCCCTTTAGAGTAGTGGGGGAAGCAAGCCTGTGTAGTTATAATCCCCACTTTCCTGAGGGAGACCTTGAAGAAGGAGAGCTAGTGAATGTGAAGCTGTCCCTTTCAACCCATGTACTCGTCACTAATGTCGCTGTTCTCATTGTGTCCCCCACAACACCCCTGTGAGTCAGCATAGCTTTCCACATCCCCCAGATGGTGAGGGGAAGCACCATATGTCAACAACCCCTGAACTCTGTAGCTGGGCCAGGCGTGGGACTCTGAGGTTTCTGCTTCAGGACTGTCTATCACCTTGGTTTCTCAGAGAGCCATATCTGCCTACCTCTTCTTTAGTCTGAGGGGTCAGCAAGAGGACCAGATTCCCATAAGTGCCTGGAGCTTATGTTCCCAACAATGTGGGCGAAATTCTTCTGGAGCTGCTCCTGCCATTGTGTGAGCAGATGCTACTCTGTCCACTCAGCAAGCCAAGTGACTGGGGCAACCTGATGATGTTTGTAGCCTGGAATCTGGCATTGGTTAGACTTAAAAAATGTTGGCTGAACTGAACTCAGTTTATTTGGGGTGTGTCTCCCAGCTACTAAGGATGAGTGTTAATGAGACTTGATTAGATCCCAGGAATCAGGCTAACAATGCAGGTGATTTATAAATAACCTAGCTTCTTTCTCCCAAAGAATAGGGAGAGGCAGGTGCTTTCCTCCCACCCAACCTGATGATACGCTGGAACTCAGAAGTGATGACAAAATCTCACAGCAAGTAGGAATGGGCAGGACCTAACTCTTTTGACTCAGCTCCTGTGTTCTTTCCAATGTATGTTTACTAGAGGAAGCCAAGATTCTTTGGACAGGGGATGGGAGAACTTGCACGATATTGGCTCAAACCTGCAGTTGTAAAGACTTAACAAACCAGAGGAAGGGGACACAGGGACTGATACAGTCTCCAAGTGATTCCTCTGCCTGGGTTGCAGCTTTCCCAGGGATCTTCAGTGCAGGAGCTGCTGTCCCCGCAGAGTTGTGGTCAGGGTGGGAGGGGTGGCATATTAGAGACAGGGAGAGGACAGACAAGAAATCCCAAGGGCTGGGGCATCTGCTGCCACCACCACTAGGATTGGGCCAGCATTAGTGTGTTGCTTTCCTGAGAGAAAAGTACTTGAAGAATTACAGTGTATGGCCTCTGGCAAGCCCTGGCTTATGAGGAAGTAGAGTGGTGGACCTCGAAATAAAAGTGAAAATACTCGTTAGTCCTGACAGAAACTCTAGCCCTGAGCACATTTTGCATATTAGTGTCTGCGAGCAGCTGGCTGTGGTGTTCTAGCAAAGGCAGTGTGCACCTGTTCTGCTGTGCCCTGTGCAATCTTCTCAGACGTGAAGGTAGGTCCACTTCATCAGTGATATCCCAGAGGGCAGGTCTCATTCTGGCAGCCTGTGCTGCCAGAGTCAGTTTCCCTCCTCAATATTCAAAACACCTCTGGAATCTTCTCGCACAGCCTCTTCCCTCAGGGTTAACCCAGCCAGAAAACTCCACCTCCATGAAGAACTGTCTTTTTCCTGAGGCAGGCTTCCTCTGTTGCTCCCTCTGTTGCTCCCCTGCTCCTCTGTCTCAGCCTTCTGCACTCTGCTATTGGCCCATGTTTCCCAAAGTTTCTCTTCTCCCAGGTTTGCCGGAAGCCTCTGGAAAGAGATGTCTGCACATTTGGCTTCTGCCTTGCTGGTGCACCTGCTATGCTCCCGAGGTCTGGTAATCCTCTGTCGCCAGTAGGCGCCTGCAGCTGTCGGCCAGCCTGCCTTGGAGCCTGCCCTGTCCCCACTGGCATTCCCTAGTTTGGCCTTATTCCTCCCATCCTCCTCCTGCCTTGGAGGTGCCAGTGTGGCTGCATCTGGAAGCCAGTTCTCTGTCCTTGGCTCCTCTCTTGGAGCTCTCTGTCTAAGGCTTAAACCTATATACCCTTAAGGAAAGACACTTGATTTCTGTAGAATTAGCCGCTTTGGTTCACTGTGATGTTTCAGGAGCTCCCTAGACACTCATCTCAAGCCCCTTCTAGTTCTCCAACTGCTGCAAAGTCGGCTGCCATCTCCCTGTCCTGGTAGGTCCCCTTACCAGGCTCAGAACCTCTTTCCTGGATGGCCTGAATTATCTGTTTACTCTCTTTGGGACCCAGGTTTGTCTGTTTTTCTTTCCACACTGCTGCAGAGTGGAAAGCCAAGCACGTTGCTTCCACTATGTCAGAGTGGAAGAGAGTGGGCTGTGTAATCTGGCAGGCTTGGGTTCAAATCTGGATGGCTTTCTTTTATTTTTGAGACAAAATCTCACTCAGGGTGCTGAGGATGCCCTTGAACTCACTTATGTAGCCCTGCCGGCCTAGAACTCGGCAGCAATCCTCCCGCCTCAGTCTCCCAAATCCTGGGGTTGTGGGTATTTGGTGCCTCAGCACGACAGTCAAATCTGGAGTTTTGACTTTGGGATGTGGTTATATGATCAAGGCTCAACACTCATAAGCATCTATAGTTCCAGTGGCTTGAGGACTTGGCAGTATCTCCCACCTGGGGCTGCTGCAAGGGTAAGATGAGTCAATATCCCTGCCCAGTCCAGAGCCCAGGAGGACTGCATCTAACAGCGCTGGAGTTATGAGGTCTCCGGGAAGCTGGGGAGTGCATGCCTGCCCTAAAGGCATTTAGATTTAAAGTAAAAGCAGGCAGAGAACTAGCAGATGAACTTCCATGTGCCAGGGCAGACCAGAAATTACACCATTCTTGCTGTCACTTCTCAGTGTAGGCCAGAGACCTTGGGGGCTGGGGTGGGTGGCTTGGGACAGGACACAGTGGAGATTAGCTAGAATGAGTCCCAGGCAGCCTCAGGGAGATGCTCAGGGGCTGGGGCCAGGCCTCTAGGTCCTCAGAAAGACTCAAAGCAGGCTGCAACTTTGAGGAAGAATAATAGTATTTGGTAGAAGGCCAACACAGGACCCAGCAGAGGGAAATAAAGCAGATTGAGGAAGCAAACCAGGGGCTTCAGGCCACCAGGAGCAGGCATGAGTGGGGTGAGGCTGACTTGCAGTCACCAGCCAGCGGCCGCTCCCTTCTTCCTCATTCAGATGGGTGGCTAGACTGAAGAGTGGGGTGGTTGGTGGGTGGGACTAAACGAAGCAGATGTTGCAAAGGCCTTCTGCCTTCTGAGAGAGAAGCTAGGAACACACCTTGGGTACAGCCTGGGAAAACTTGTCACATCTCCCAAGTCAGCATAAATGAAAGACAAAAAAAAGGAGCAGAGCAGGGCTGGAGAACTAACTCTGCTGTTAAGAGCACTGGCTGCTTTTGTAGAGGAGCTGGGTTCAGTTCCCAGCACCCTTAAGCAGTTCACAGTGGTTTGTAACTCTGGTTCCAAGGGATCTGGCAGGCGCCCTCTGGCTCTGCAAGTACTGTGGGCTCATAGTGCACGTACATACATGCAAGCAAAACACTCATACACATGAACATAAATGGTGTTTTTTTTTTTTAAAGAAACAGAAAAAAATTATATGAGTACAAAGCCAGACAGGGTTGGAGGGACACGGGCAGAGCATATCTGTGAGGCATGTTGACCCCACTTCATTGCTAGGGAAGAAGATGAACGTTGACCTAGAGGTAACTCTGGAGGAAGCTAACCAGGCAGGGATGTCTGCTCCTTTTTGCATGTGCTGACTTTGGGATGTCTGAGGTCTGCAGTGGTGCAGGTGGGTCTCTCAGGGAAGGTGTCTGGGCTGAGAAGGGTGGCACGCTGTCTTCCACACCATCTCAGTATGGTTTCCAGGAAGATATGCAAGTCTTTTAAAGAATCTGGGTTAAACCCAAGCAGTCAGGGGTTAACTGTGTCACATGTTGCCTCAAGGACAGAGAAGGGGAGACCAGATTGACCAGTGGCACTAGTGACCCAAAAGTCACAGTGGCCTTGGCAAGAGAAGTTTGGGGATGGTAAGGGTGTAAGTCCTTCTAGGGAAACTGAAGTTTCCCTCAGGGAGAGAAGGGAGGCTTGTGGTGATGTGGACTCGTGGGGATAAGGCCCAGGAATTCCAGGGACATCGGAGAATAAAGAGACTTTGGCTTTCCTTAGTCCTGTGAGAGACTTAGGACTGAATGCTGAAGTACAGAGCTGGCTGATGTGGAGAAATTAATGGTAGCACAGGTAAGCATGAATGAGAAGCCACCACAGGCGGTGCCCAGGAATCCAGGGCAGATACTTTCCAACCAGGGAGTTTGACTGAATTCAGAGGGTACCTCTGTAGCCACCATGAGAAGGCAAGGGCAGATCAGGGGCCCCCGTGCAGTGGGACACACAGGTGTGGTGGCAGGAAGTAGAAGTTGTTCTGGTCTGATGACTTCTGTGTTTTTCTGTGTGGTCGGAAGTGAAGTTTCTTGGGGTGGCTGGAGGGAGTGGTCAAGGTTTGTAGAGAAAAGTTTGAAACAGATATTGAAAACTGGGAGGGGCAGAAAGTGAAAGTCTGGCCCCATACTATTGTCACCGTGAAGTTTTGTGAAGGGACCCTGGCAAAAAGGATTTTAGATCCAACACTTTGTGTAGTGGGCGTCTCAGGTTGTGGGTCCTGGATGAAAGTTCCATGGGCCTTGGGTGACTAGAACTATTGCCTGTCTGTCCATGTACATCCTGCTCAGCCCTTCACTTCACTCTGATGCTGGAATATCCTCTATGGCTCTTCCCTATGAGTGGGAAACATTGTTCAAGTCTCAGTCTCTCCACATGCATCCCAGCCCACCTCAGCCACCGTTAGCCAGCCTTGCTGTGTCTGGTAAAATGTCAAGGCTTACAGATAGCTGGCATAAAAGTCTTAGTCCCTGAGCAGTACGTGGAGTGCCACAGAGGTTGTCGCCGGCTGTGGAGTGGCATCTGCACATCTCAGTATTTACTGAGTACCTGTGGTGTGGATTGCTCCAAGGCCTGGACCTCAGGAAGCAGAGGAAACACCCGTGCTCCCGTGGTGCTTTTATTCAGAGAGCAGAGGCATGAGCATTTGATGTATGGTAACAAGTGCTGTGGAGAGCACCGCGGTGGGGACGGGGTGGCTGGTGTTGACTTTCTGTGTTGGCTGGTGAGGGATGCTTGAAGCGAGGGCGTGGCAGATAGAGCAGCCAGCAGAAGGCCATTCTGCTGTCAGAGGGCACACAAGGCCATTGTGCCTGGAGTGGGTGGACAAGGGGGGATGTACTAGAGATGAGAACACAGAATGAGGGTCACAGCACTGCACCCCTGACCTTTAAGAACACCGGCTCCTGAGTATTGAGGTCCTGGGAGCTGAACAGTGACAGAGCCAACTTCTGTATTTTTTTTTCTTTTCTTTCTTTTTTTTTTTTTTTGAAATTATAATACTTCATTTCTCACTTCCCTTTTCTCCCCCCACATATATCCCTCCTCATTCTCTTTCAAATTCCTGGCCTCCTTTTTCATTAATTGCTAAACATGCATTTCTGTATATGTACATATATATATATTCCTAAATATAACCTGCTCAGTCTGTATAATGTTGCATATGTTTTCAAGGCTGGCCATTTGGTATTGGATATCTGATTGGTGGACTCTTTTCCTGGGGAAGACTTTTCTCCCAGTCTCAGCGTTCCTCAGTGTCCTGTAGTTCTGCAGGGTTGAGTCCTCGTGGACTTTCCACTGTCCGCTTTGGCGTGTCTGGTTTTGCTGTCCTCGTTCAGCTCACACTTGGGCAGTCATGCTGTTTTAAATGTCATAGGTGTAGCTTCTGAAATTACTAGGGAATGCAGTCTCACAGCAAACTCCCTGATCTTCTTGCTCTTAGCACCTTCCTGCCTCCTCCTGATCCCCGAGCCTTAGCTTCGAGAGTGTTTTGTAGCTGTATCCACTGGGACTGGGCTCCACCAACTTTGATCTTTAAAAGGGTCATTCTGGCTGCAGGGCTGTAAAGGAGTGAAGCAGCTCCAGGGGACAGCCTTGAAACCAGTGCTGTCAGCAGTGGAGAGGTGGCTGTGGCTTGGGTGAGGGTGGGTGCCCTGCAAGCAGGGAAAGTGGTTTGATAGGGATGGAATGCTGGGGATGGAAGATTGACAGGATGTGGTATTGGGAGACAGGGAGGAGCTGAGGATAATGCCCATGTTTTTGGCCCAAGCCAGGGGTGAGGGGTGAAGGTGGGAAAAGACTAACAAGTCAGTTGGACTGGACATTGAATGCTAGGTGTGTGGTATTTGCCAGTAGGAAGGAGTGAGTAGACTCAGTAATTGAAATGAGGCTGGGGACCGAGGGAGGAGCTCTAGTTGCAGACGGGATCGGAACAACTAGAGACTGAAGCAGGAAGATGGCAAATTGAAGCCTGCCTGGGCCCCAGAGTGAAGGAGTTCAAGGCTAACCTGGGCAACTCAGTGAGACCCCCTTCTCAAAATGTAAAAAAAGCAGGAGCGGAGCTCAGGATCAGCGATAGATGACTTAGCGTATGTGAGACCTTAGGTTCAGTCACACACAAATGCACACACACGTTCTGTAAGCTACCTCCAGGCTATGCGTATAAGGTATTTATGAGACTTGAATGGGTTTTTTATTTAAACTCGAATCCTGTTTCCAAGATAATCTTGTTACGTATATGCAAATGTTTCAAAACTCCAAAATTTTTAAAATAAAATTCAAAATCCAAAAACACTATCACCCCTAGATGTTTGATCAAGGATGATCAATCTTTGTTCAGATCTCTACTTCAGGGACTGGAGAGACGGCCCAGTGGTTAAAAGCACTTGCCGCTGTTGCAGCGGACCCCGGTTCACCTCCCAGCACCCACATGGCTCTTAGCTGTCAGAACTCCAGTGCTAGGTTATCTGGCACCCTCCTCTGCCCTCTGTGGGCACTGCACACACACAATGCTTTTGCATAAATGCAGACAAAACACTCATACACATAAAAACGAATCTTTCCCCACTTAGAGCTCTATGACTTGAGGCAAGTTACTTTGTTACACGGTTGGTGGAGGACTAAGTAGGAGACTGTGACTGTACAAGCTGTAACATATGAATCCATCTACAAGGGCTGGAGAGCTGGCTCAGTAGTTAAAGGAGCACCAGCTGCTCTTCCAGAGGACCCCAGTGTATATCCCACCACCCACGTGAACTCCAGTTCTAGGAGACTGGACTCCCTCTCCTGGCCTCTGTGGGCGCTGCCTGCACATTGAGCACAGATGTACATGCAGGCAAAATACCATGTACATAAAAAGAAATAATTAAAAAAATAATCAAGCTACAGATCCCTTAGAATTACCTTAAGAAGCTGCCAGAGAGGCAGAGCGCTCAGCAAGGGTACTGCTCCAACCAGGACAGACCCTCAGGACACTGTTTCTGTTTCTCTCTCTGTCTTTTTTTTCTTTATTGGTCTATTATTCATTATATATGCCAGTTGGCCTTGGACTCAATATCCTCTAGCCTTAACCTCCCAAGTGCTGGGACTACAGGCATATGCCATCACTCCTGGCCACTATTGATACTTTTGCTGTGTTTTTCTCCCTTAAATGTGAAGTCTGTGGCTAGCTCATCTCATGACTCTTTCCAGAGCTTGCTGGTTCCATTGAGGGAGAAAAAAGCCACCCCAAATTCTGCCTGCTTTTCTTACCTCTCTTCACCAGGCTCCCTGCTGCTCCCTCTCCGTGATTCTGATCCAACCCATCCATCCATTCTGATCCAACACACGATGCTGAGCCTTATCTAATGGATACAGTGTTAGAGCCAACCCTGGGATGCCCACCACACAGGCTAGGTATCTGGGTGTACCTGGATAGTGGACCTCAGAAGCCTCTGCCCCACTCATGAGGCTGGATATGAGTGCTACCTTTGACAGTCTGATTTCTCCATGGGCCTGGGCCAATGCTGGCCTCTCTGCCAGTTGGAAGAGGGTATCCCTATCTGCCATTCATAAAATATGGCCTCCTGCTCCAGCTCATATCTGGAGCCAGCTGCCAGCCTTGGAGATGGATGTGGTTACTGAGCTCAGATGGAGGAATCAGTGAAAACGTGGAACTGGAATAAGACCTTTAGTAGCTACAAGCCACCAGTAGTCAAGCCAAGGCTTCCATGTATCAGAGGACTCCTTCTAAGAGACCCCCGTGGATACCTGATACCTTGGTTAATACTGAACCTGTGTTTCCTATGCTTTTCCTACACATATGATTGAGTTTAATTTATAAATTGGTCACAGGAAGAGATGAACAATAACTAATAAATAGAACAGCCTGCTGTAATAAGCTTCCAGTGTGATTACTTATGCATGTGCAATAAAGTTTACTTGGACAGAAGCTCTGAGAAATCACAGTGATTGATCTGATAACCAAGACAACTTCCAGTTGTCCAGTATATACAGCGTAGGTACTCTGGATAAAGGGAAGGTTCACATCCCCAGCAAGGTAGGGTGGGAAGGCAATGAGATTTCAACATGCTACTGAGTAATGGTATGCACAGATTAAAACTCATGAATTATTTATTTCTGGAACTTTCTATTTAATATTTTGAGAAATTGGCTGATCACAGGTAACAGAAACCACAGACAGCAGAACTGTAGATATGGGGAGCCATTGTACTCACTGCGGTGTGTGTTCTGGAGCCTGACTAGAGTGGTGTCAGTCCCCCCTTCCTTTAGAACACGCCCCCCAGACAGTGGAAGGTGGGCCAGGGACCTAATCTTCACTTGAAATGCTGCAGAATTCTAAGCTGAATCTAGCATGTTGGTTGTTGACCGAGTATCCACGTGTCCTGATAGTCACTGGGATTCACTTACATCACATGTGTGTGCCCTGTGTATCTATCTGTGTGAACCCCAACACCCAATGGAGTGGGGTGCTTACTTGTCTTCAGAAGTAGCCTGGCTTCAGAGGAGGGAGCCTTTCTGATGAGATGTAGAAGTTGCAGCCCAGACAAGCAGTGCCGCCTGGAGGGCCCTGCAGGGAGCAGGTGCTGAGGAGGACGAGGAGGAGGAACCTCTAAAGATAATGTCAGCCTTGGAGTTTAGTGTCCCCCAAGGCCAGGAGAATTGAAAAGGGACATGCCACAGGCCACTCATGCAAAGGTAGGAAGACTATGATATGCTTACCTCTCGCCTAAGATGACTCAGCCCCACACTCCAGTTTATTCAGGATCAGAACGCAGATGAACTCAGGAGGGCAGGGGAGACCTCAGAATGGTGCTGGGGGTATTTGATATGGGGTGTGGGTCTGCTGATACCTTTGGGAAGGTGTGGTTCTATCAAATGCCTGGAGCTCCAGGAATGAGAATGATTATAGACAACTTGGAGATGCTCCTGGGCTGAGGGTGGCCTTTGGACAGGGCCCAGGGAGTGGAAAATTGGAGCAGACACAGCTGTACTTTTTGTTCTTTACTATGTCCGTGGGGTAGATTCTCAGCAGAGGAATGGTTTGCATGTAGAAGCAGGCAGGACGACTGAGTGGTGGGATGGTCCAGTGTAGCTGAATGCTAAACAGTGACTGGGGAAGGGAACGGGAAACTGTGGGGATAACAGAGAAATGAAGACACTGGCAACAGGACAGCAACCCGGATGGAAAGATGGCTCCTTCAGTAACATGCTCACTGGCCTCAGCAGTGAACTCCAGACCAAGGAGAGGCCCTGTATCAGAAAGCAAGAGACAGCTCCTCAGCAATGACACCGGGGGTGACTTCTGGCCTGCACGTGTATGCATATGTGTGGGTGCAGGTATTCCTGGAACTGAGGAGTGGAAAAGAGTGGGGGTGTGACTGGGGGTGCTGCTAGACTGAGAATGCCCTGAGGGCAGGGCACACCTGCCTGCACATACACACATTCTCTCTCACACATATACATACACTCACACACACTCTGTGACACACACACACACATACACACACACCTACATTCTCTCTCACTTACACACTTTCTCACACACACTCTGTGACACACACACACGCATTCTCTCTCACTCACACAGTCTTTCTTACACACACTCTGTACACACACACACACACACACACACACACACAGAGCTCTGGGTAGAAGGAAAGCAGAAGCTTACTGACAGGGGCCTGATGCAGAGAGCAGCCCTTGGGCCTGTTTGGGGGCAGCATCAGTACAAACGAAAAGCTCTCTCACACACACCAGGACCTAAAGAAGCTTTAGAAACACACATACCGCTTGCAAGTGCTTGCCAGCCATCAGGGAGCTGTACCTTCCAGAGGCTACAGCTGTGCAGCCTTCACAGAGTCCTAGACTTGGGGATTTGGCTGTGGTAGAGCCATGTCTGCCCATCACATTCTCTCAGAGTGCAAGGGGATAGGGGCGCAGCAAGACAACATGCTTCAGCACAGATGGTGAGGAAGCGAGTCATGACAAGGTGGAGGCATGGTACATTTTCCGCAGACTTGAGCCATGTCTTCCCAGGGCCCCAAACAGCTCCTGACCCCTCTCCCTTCACTCTGCCCACCCCCATTTCGTTGCATGCCAGCACCTCTACCCACCCAGATGTGGGGGCTTAGATCCTGAAATCCGCCATTTCTCTGGGGGTTGAGAGACCGGTCCTGCCCTGTCCTTTTCCCACCGGGGTGGAGCCAGCCTCCTGACATTTCTCCTGAAGCTGCTGACGCTCCACCATCCAATCTGTGTTCCGCATCTGGAAAGGTCTCTGCAGATCCCCATGCAGGGTCTCACGATTCTGCTCTCAGGCGAAGCCGGACACCCTCTCCACCACCACCCCTGTCTACTTGGCCCGCAGCACTGACCCCTGCCCTCTCCCACCCTCAGACAGGTCATACCCCTGCCCCTCAAGCTGCTGCTCTCGCAGCTCCTCAGTCCTTTATTTTCTTCAGAGAGCTTATCATAGTCTGCAGATGCTACCTTTGTTTGCTCCTACGTCTTCTTCACCAGGTTGTCCATGGCACAGGACCAAGCAGGACCATATATCCTGCTCAGTTGTTTTATTTACCGTTTTTAAAAATTTATTTATTTGATGTATATGAGAGTTTTGCTGAGTGTCTTGCTCAAATAGATGTCTGTGCACCATGTGTGTGCCCAATGCCTGCAGAAGTCAGAAGAGGGTGTCAGATACCCTGGAACTGGAGGTTATAGACGGTTATGAGCCGTCACATGGGTGCTGGGATTCAAACCCAGGTCCTCTGCAAGAGCAGCCAGTGCTCTTAACCACTGAGCCACCTCTCCAGCCCCTCCTGTTTACTTTTGATTCCTGAACTAGGTAGGCATATTATCCTGAGAGTGAGGACTGCAAATGCTTGGAGCCCTTGGAGCGTATCGTGTGCTGCTGCTAGACGCTCTTTGTGTAGAGATGGGTCAGCAGGCTTTTCCTGTAGAGAGAAGATAGACACTATTTTAGGCTGTGGGCTGCACTGTCTGTGCTAGCTTGCTCAGCTCTGCCATGGTAACATCTGCAAACAAATTAACCTGGTTGCATTCTGATAAAACCGTATTTACAAAAGCAATCGGCAGGCCAGCCGCCTCCTGGCACATACATTAACTTACTTGTCCTCAGAAGTCCTGAGGTCACTACACTGTCACCATTAGCATGAGGCCTAGAGACAAAGGAACTTGCCTAAGTTCCTAAGATGGTGACGTGTGAAAACAGAATTCAAATCCAGATTTGCCCACGCCAGAGCCCATGGAGATGCCTTCCACACACACTGCCTCCCTGTGGGGCATGGAGGGACCCAGCTCCTGCTGGGCCCAGGAGCATTGGCCCCTTCTTGGAGTAGGACCTCTCCAAGCCTCGGTTTCTCATTTGAGAAGCGGGGGATGGTGCTCATATGTACGTAGGAGTGATAGTGTCAGGATTAAAACAAGCCAGGTGTGCAAGTTAGCGAGGCGCAGGTGGACGGTGCTCCTGCCCACGTTTCATTCTAGCACTTGGATTCCATGCTTGTCTTTCTGTAGTGTTCCCTCAACTGGCCCTGTCCTGGCCCTTCGTGGCTCTGTATCCAGCAGCCCCACTGCACCATGACCTCACGCTAGGCCCATGTCCTTACGTACCGAATGTTGACTGAGTGCTCTTGGCCAGACACTGCTGGCTCTGTGGGTCAGGAGAGTGAGGATGGCTGTCCCCTGGAGACAGTGAGGACCACACAGAGCTGAGGCTGTGAGGAGCCCAGAGCTCTGCAGCCAAGCAGGCCTTTGAGCGGGGAGCTTTGCTGTGGCTTTTCCTGGAGACTTAAAAATATCCTGGGTTGGCACTTGCTGGTTTGAGGGGGAGACTGTGTTCCCCCAAAGCTTCCCTCCTAATTTAGGGAGTAAGGCGGCAGCGTCTCAGGACATGCGTGATGAGAGGCTGCATAGACTCCCCTCTGTGCTGGAAATGAGGAAGTGGAGGTTTCCCGACACACTTCTCAGAGGAATTAAAGCCCCACCCTTCTCCTGCTTTCTTCCACCCCAGCACTGGCCTTGTCTCAGCTCATCTGGCTGTTGTCCCTGCCTCACAGGGCCTCCCTGCTTAACTCTGTGGAGAAAGTGGGTTTCTGTCGGTTCTAGCTGTGCGTCAGGATTAGAGCAGAGCCCTGTCTGGAGGGACTGCTTCTCTCTCTCAGAGGAAGGCTGTCCCCTCCAAGAAGCTGTGGAAGAACTCCAGCCTGGCTCAGTGACTTCCCTCGGTGGTAGGCTGTGATGCTGTAAGATGAAATAAACCCTGTCCTCCCCAAGTTGCTTTGGGTTAGGGTGTTTTTATCACAGCAATAGAAATCCTAACTAGAACACAACTTACAGAGGACCTGGTGGGAAAGGCACGGGCTTCTGCATAGTCCCGAGTGGGGCTTTATCTAACCCAGTCATCACTAACGGGGATCTGGAATCTAGAAAACAGTCACAGAGACTATAGGGGATTCTTGGGTGAAATCTCGCTTCCACAGAGATTGTGTCCGCAGTGGGTGTGAGAAAGAGCGTCAGGGCCGCTTCCGGTATCCCTCCATGTGCTGTCTTGGGAGGGCAGAGACTGAATCTATTACATCAAATGCCACCATCAAACAAGAAAATCATTTGTAAGGTGAAAAATAAATCTCAATTCCCTGGGCATTTTCTGTTATTGTTTTAGTTGGTAAATTCTGTATCTTTATCGGAACTTCCTGATATTCTTAGACATCATGTCTTACTCTGCTTTATGAAGTGAAAGTCACATGACATAAAACCTCTGCAGATGTACCTCACAGTGACGTGCTGAGCAATCCTAGGGCAGCTTTTAAATTAGTCCTTGATATTACGAAGGACACCTGACCTTGGGAGCTGAAAGTAGATAATATATGATCCTTAGAACCATGGTTTCCTGTGATAATTTTGTGTGTCCATACATGTGTTCACGTGTGCAAGAGTATGTATGTACATGCATACACATGTGTGTGGAGACCAGAGGACAGTCTTTTTCTTCAGGTGCCGTTCACCTTGTCATTTTGAGGCAGGGTCTCTCACTGACCTGGAACTTGCCAAGTAGTCTAGCCTGGCTGGCCAGTGAGCCCCAGGGATCCTCCTGTCTCCACATCCCCAGAGCTGGTTTCACACATGTGCACCACCATGCCTGTATTTTGTATGTGGGTTCTGGGGGATCAAACTCAGGTCTTCATGCTTGCACAGCAAGCACGTTACCAACAGAACCATCTTCCCAGCCCTGATAATTTTTATATGATAAATTATGTGACTTACTCTGATATAAGAAATGTGGGATGTCAGCTGGTTTGACTCACAGTTCCCCATCCCACTCAGAGGGTCTGGAAGGCAGCCCGCCCTGGAAGGCCTCCTGCCACACCCTTGGCTTCCTCCTCATCCTGTGTACTGCCCCAGTATCGTTTTCCTCTGGAGCTGGCGCCCTGTCCTTATCTCTTGCTCTCTCTCACCCACTTCGCCAGTCCATTTCTAGACCTGAGCAAGGAGTCTCAGAAACGCCTCCCAAACAAGGGGCTCTGCCTGGGCTCCTCAGGGCTGCCCTGTGCTCCACTGTAGTAGTCTCTTCCCATAATCACCAGATGGCCATCCTCCACGTGGATCAAGCCTAAGAAGACCAAAACCAGAGATAAGGTGTGAAATTCCTGTGGCATCCATACAAGCTCCTTATGTACACTATCTCATGAACTTTTTCAGCTGCTTCTGACAGTGAGCTCAGTTACACAGGTAACCGAGAAGCTGGGAAGCCAGGCAGGAGACCCAGAGTGAGGCTGCTGGGAGATGAGGCAAGCAGCCACAGAAGCCATGCCCTCAAGAGCTGAAGGCGCAAGGGGCAGTGGTCATGGATTTTGCAGTTTATCAACTGGAACCACGCCAAACCACCAGGTCAGAACCCTGAGCCACCTGGTCAGAACGCCTGTGACGAAGGGCCATCTGGCATTGGTGAGACCCACATAGATGAGGTCACACCGAGGTGCTACCCCATCATCTTCTCACTTCATTCCCCTTCCAGGAAACAGTTTGTGGTGAAAACCCTCACCCCACCAAGAGCAGAGGATGGGTCGCCCCACCTCCTGGTACAGACCCCAGCACAGCAAGAGCAGAGGATGGGTTGCCCCACCTCCTGGTACAGGCCCCAGCACAGCAAGAGCAGAGGATAGGTCGCCCCACCTCCTGGTGCAGACTCCAGCACAGCAAGAGCAGAGGATGGGTCGCCCCACCTCCTGGTACAGGCCCCAGCACAGCAAGAGTAGAGGATGGGTCGCCCCACCTCCTGGTACAGGCCCCAGCACAGCAAGAGCAGAGGATGGGTTGCCCCACCTCCTGGTACAGGCCCCAGCACAGCAAGAGCAGAGGATAGGTCGCCCCACCTCCTGGTGCAGACTCCAGCACAGCAAGAGCAGAGGATGGGTCGCCCCACCTCCTGGTGCAGACTCCAGCACAGCAAGAGCAGAGGATGGGTCGCCCCACCTCCTGGTACAGGCCCCAGCACAGCAAGAGTAGAGGATGGGTCGCCCCACCTCCTGGTGCAGACCCCAGCACAGCAAGAGCAGAGGATGGGTTGCCCCACCTCCTGGTACAGGCCCCAGCACAGCAAGAGCAGAGGATGGGTCGCCCCACCTCCTGGTGCAGACTCCAGCACAGCAAGAGCAGAGGATGGGTCGCCCCACCTCCTGGTACAGGCCCCAGCACAGCAAGAGTAGAGGATGGGTCGCCCCACCTCCTGGTGCAGACCCCAGCACAGCAAGAGCATAAAATAGATCTGGGCACGCAGCAAATGACCGGTTCATTGCTCTCATTTCACTCTCAGTACAGTTCATTATTAACAAACTTGTATGGTGCCCTCTGGGAAATTTTTATGTTTTTCATCCATAAAACATCTCCTCAGTCCAGCTGAGCGGCTTTCTTTGTGAACTCAGCAGAGGCAATTCGGCAGACATTTGTTAGGCCTCTTCCAGGCTCCAGTGCTCCTCCTCTTTTGGCAGCACTTGCCACTGGGATATTGTAACTTACCAATTTATGTTGGAATCCTGTCCTTGGGGAGCCTCAAGGATAGTTGAGTATCACAGGCCTGTGCTGTCTCAGGACCTGACAGAGTGCAGCATACACTGTCCTCTGTGGGAATCAGTGGCTGAGCAGTCTGCCAGGGTGGGGGATGGAGACGTCTTACTCAGTTCTCATTTTCCACAGTGGGCAGCTCACAACCTCCCGTGACTCCAGCTCCAGGTAATCTGACACGCGTGCACACGTGTGCACACACATACACACTAAAATCCTTTTTTAAAGTATTTTAAATATCATAGCTATCCTTTGGAATTCTTGAATTCTAGAAAAGATACATTTGTTTATGAAATGAGGGGCAAGAGGTTTAAAAGAACTCAGAGTTTTTAGAGAGCAGATGGATGCAATGTCTTTTCTTTCTTGGCTTGAACTAAGAACTCCCAGCAGTCTTCCCAGTCTGTCGCTGACAGAATGAGCTGATGTTGGTGTTAGGGCAAGCCAGGCGGACTTCTAAGAAACCACGAGACCCTCAAACCGATGCAAAACGCACGAGGCTTTATTTTTATCTGGCGTGTCGGGTCCCGCCTATCCCACACAGGAGATAAGCATGGTGGGCCCCGATTCCTTCCCCCCAGGCACTTTTATGTGGTTCAGGGGAAAGGGGTCTGGGGATGGGGGCTCGTGCAGCTCTGATTGGCTCAGAGCTCTCTATGTTAGACTAATTGGGAGTTTCGAGCACTCGCGCAGGATCCAGGGGGCGGGTGGTCAATTCGTGCCCTTGGACTAGCCCCTTGAGACAGGGTGGCATCCAGGAAGGAAGAAACCCTGCTGATAGGTGGTGGGGAGGAGGCTGGGGGGGCTGTTCCTGGGAAGGCATCCCCCTTCCCCCATACATGACTGCTGGCACTCAGGTGCATTCCTAGGTTTTATATTTCTTAAATTCTTTCACTGGGAGTAGAAAGGCGCTCATACTCTGTGATAACTGATGGCTTCTTCTTTTTTGGTAAGAGCTGGACTCCATTGCCAGTCCTATTATGTGGCTCTTATAACACTGAGGGGAAGGTTTTAATACTGCAGGTGCTTATGTATTCTCCATTACCAACTGGAAGCATCTAGCTAATAGAGTATGTTAGGCGAACAGACATCAACCTGTTGCAGTTCTGTTGGGCTTTCCTGTGGGTGAGCCAAGTGGGTGGAGGCTTGAGGAAGCTTGGAAGGAAGGAGCAGTACCACACCTTAGGACACACCCACTTTCTTTCCTATTGAGGAACACTGTCTTGACCTATCAGAAGTCCTTACCAGACAACTGATCATATATGCTGAATTTAGATGTGTGATGAGGTAAAAGCCGTGGTTATACCCCATTAGACTCTAGAGTATTCCGTGTCCGTGGGCAAAGGCATTTGGAATAGGCCTAGGAAATACACATGCAAATGAGGAGACCAAAGAAAGACATTCGGTCCTAAGGCCCCCCGGACACAAGAGTGCCCACAGCAGTAACAACTGCTAGCCCTGCCAGCTGCCTAGCTGGGAGCACGGAGGTGCAGCTTCAGGGACCCCTGGTGCCCAAGCAGCTTCTGCTGACACTCACCAGCTTCAGGTGAATTTGTAAGAACCAGCGTGTAACTCCCTCCCCAGTGTCTGGAGGCCTCTGGTTGTGGCTGGTGGAAGCAGCCTGGTGGGAGAATACTGGCATAGCTCTGCCTGGGGCTGCCTGAGTCCTGTTAGAGGATCTGCAAAACCATTTCCATAATAAGCCACAGCAGCACCATGGGCCACTTCTGCCCCCCGCCCCCCTTCACGAATGCCCAGAGGTGTTTTCCAGAAGTTTCCCTGATGTGGGATGCTGTGAGTGACCAGGTGAGGAGTCAAGTGGCCCGCTGAGCAGGCTATGAAGGAGATGGACAAAAATGTGAAGCAGTGTGACTCTTCCTTGGTTTTATTTTTCCATTTGGAGGGAGAAAATGGTTATTTTTCATAAAAATGTTGCTCATATTAACATATAATTGGCTTATGTTAAAATGAATTAATTAAATGTTTTTAAATTCCTCTATTTTAACCTATTTTAAAATATAGGAGAAGTTGAGAGAGAGAAACCACACAGACAGGAAGTCTTAGGCACCCTCCTTTTACTAAAAACAGATTGTATTTTAGAGCAATGTTAGATTCACAGAAAAACTGAGTCAGGACTGTAGCAGGAAGAGCACACAGGAAAGAAAGGCCAGCACTTGACCCCAGCAGACAGGTGGCAATGAGCCACTCACCTCTTACCCTGCTTGCCAGGCCTCACAGCTACCCAGAGCAAGTCTTCAGGCCAAGCCTCTCTGACCTGCCCCTGTAGAAGGATGACATTTCCAGGGACCACCCAGGAGGATCCCATATTTAACCGTGTGCTAGACTTTGAAAACCACAGCCACAGCATGGCCTGAGTTACCACATGCATGTTGGGGTGGGGGTGGGGGAGCATTTTTTTTTTAACCTGGGGGCCAGGTGCAATTCAGAAGGCCCTGAATGTGTATGCATGGTTCATGGAGTGGACAGACAGTTTTCACCACATCTTCAAAAGTAAGGATAAGGCCCTGCACAGAAAGGGTTAAAAATCACTGTATCCGAAGCCAACACTAACACAGCTGCATCTTACAAATCCACTAAAATTACAATTTCTACAAACACTGACCTAGTTCCCCATACCAAGTGCAGTGCCAGGGTTGGGATGTGGAGATGAGCAAGACCAGATGTGAGCCGTATCCCTGAGGGAGACAGATCAGTCATGTGATCATACAGATGTGCCTTTAAGCTCAGGCCAGGGATTGCTCTAGAAAGGAACCTGGTGACTAAGGACTGGACTTAGTCAGTGTTCAGGTTTTGTTTTATGTGTTTATTTTTGATTTGGCAATGCACTCACTCAGAAATTGAAAAGGAAGCTATAGTGATAGACTTTCCTCTTACCCACCCATGTTCACAACCATCTAAAGGCCATGTGCATGACTGACAGAAGATTCAGTGTGCCAGTCTGCCTTCTGCTGTAAGGCCAGGAGGAAGCTCGGAAGCTTCCCTGAAGAGGGCACACCTGCCATGCCAGCTTACTAAGTAGCCCAGAAGGGATGTATGGTCCCAGGTAGACCAATAACAGACTATCTAGCTTGGTGAACCAATAAGTTTAAGTGGGGTTACTTAAAAGAGTGTAGTTGAGGCATTACCAACAGGAGGGTGGGCACATCATGGCTGCTACATCACCAAGTCTCCTCCTCCACACTAGCAATCCTTTACCACTTAGACATTCCTCAGGAAAGGGCAGAGCCTCGTGTATCACCTCCTGAACTGCTCATGAGCCCTTCAGGTACAGCCTCCTATACCCAGTGAGCCCTCCTCCTCGTTGAGGGAATCTTAGTGGTCCCAATCTTGTGAGGGTCTCTTGTAGCTAGTAACAGTTGCTTTGATTCAAGACGGCAGTAACCATGTGGTCCTGGAGAGCAGTACTCCACACCAGGCACACCCTCAGGCAGCAGCTCTGCACAGGCCCTGTGGTGGAGGCTAGAATGTGTATCTGAAGAACTAGAATTTTGTGTGGCAGAAGTGTAGAAACAAAGACAAGAGAGGCCCTATTTCGGGGCGGGGGGGGGGAGTTGTCCTGCAGCCTGTTTAGCATTGTAGACTTTTTTTCTCAGAACTCAGTGAAGCTATGGAAACTGAATCACAGTAGCACTGAAAATACCATCCTGGTGCACAGCTTGGAGAACAGCTTGGAGGAGAAAGCAGTTACCGGGATCTTAGGTCAGACACTGCGGGGTGCCGTCCTGGTGTGGCCACTGTGGATAGCAGCGCGGTCCACCTCTGTGGGCCTGAGCAAGCTGTCTCCTAGCAGTCTGGAGGCTGGCGTCTAGACAGGGTGCTGGCCTTCACAGCATGGTCAGACTCTGGGGAGGCTCCTCTTGCGTTGTCTCGTGAAGAAATAGGGAGAGGGGCTTTTCTGGACCCTGCCCGTGAGGGCACCGGTCTTACATGTGAGGACTCCATCATCTCAGATGCCTCGCCTCCGAAACCGTCACTTTGAAGATGAGTTTCTTAACAGAGGACTCCTGTGGGGACATAGACATTTAGTTGACTGAAGTGGTGGTTAGAGAGGTGGCAAGAAATGCACAGTGTAAGTCTCTCCTGAGAGGTCTCAGCCTTTGTTTCGCTTCTCTTGGTCCTGGAAGCGCAATTTAACCACTTGCCTATGATGCAGTTAACACCCAGTTGTGTTTTTGTTCAGCTTGTGGCCCAGCTGACAGGACTGTTTGGTGTCTCTTAAAAAGCTGATGGACAAAGAGCTACTCTTGCAAAGTACATTTGTGATGTTCCTCCTTGCTGTGACCAAATATCTGATAAGAAACTCATGTAAGGGAGCCTTTATTTGGCTGTGGTTTGAGGCAGGCCAGGCCCAAAGTGGGGGGGCAGGGCTATGGTAGGAGCCAGAGGCTGCTTGCTCATGAAGCAACTCACGAAGAGAAAGGGGCGTGCACACTCAGCTCGCTTTCTCCTTTTAGTTCAGCCCAGGACCCAGTCCATCTGGTGGTGCCGTCCACATTCCCGTGGGTACTTGCCTCTCAGCCCATCCCCCTGGAAACACCTTCAAGGTAATTCTAAATCGAGAGGAGGGGCCATCACATAGTCTTGCAGGCGCCCCCTTGTGGCGGGGAAGTTGTTAAAAGCCATGACTTAATGAACGTAGCGACTGCTAGTTATGACCTGTGCGTGGCGGCTGCTGTTGGGTTACTATTCACACTGAAGCGTTTCATCTCTCTGGCTCTCCAGAATGGCTCATTCGGAGGAGCAAGGGGTTGTCCCCTGTGCCTTCATCCGCCAGAATTCCGGCAACTCCATTTCCTTGGACTTTGAGCCCAACAAAGAGTACCGATTTGTGGAGCAGCTGGAAGAACGTTACAAATGTGCCTTCTGCCGCTCGGTGCTTCACAATCCTCACCAGACTGGCTGTGGGCACCGCTTCTGCCAGCACTGCATCCTGTCTCTGAGGTGAGTAGGCAGGGCCTGCAGCTCTGACCACAGCTGACCAGAACCAGATGGCAGTGTTCCTGGCATCTGAGTCTGCTGTGGCCACTGGGCTGTAATTGCGGTTTGGGGAGTTGTCGTGGTTTGAGAGGAGTTCTCCCAGGCTCCCGGCTGAGAGACAAAGTGTAATCTGTTCGCTTGCCTCTACTTCATGGACGTTCACCCTGCCTTAAAGTCTTCTGGACACCTTTCCTGCAGACAGTCTGTCACCATAGCTGGCTGTTTGGAGAGGCTCATAGCTTATGCTGTCTGTGTTGTGACTGCCTTGATGATTGCATATTTGAGGTAGCAGGCTGTTGTATCTGTAAGGGACCTGACTGCTGTGAGGTGTCCACTCCCAAAGCAGCTGGAAAGCCTGTAGTAACATCACTCCATCAAAATACTCGAGGCAGAAAGGGTTCGTTTTGTCTCACAGCTTTGGGGTGTCAGTTCGTGGTTGACAGGCCCATTGCTTTGGAAATGCAGGCAGGTCATAGTGTCAAACCAGTGACCTCCATCACTTGGGAAGGAAAAGAGAGGGAGAAGAAGGTGTGTGGGGCCCTCTCCTCCCCCCGTGGGCACACCCTCATGAGCCCCCACTAGGCTCTTCCTCTTCAGGGCTCCACCATCTATTAGGATCTCTAGGGAAGCAACCATAAAATAAATAGACATTAAAAGGGGGTATTAGAACAGCTTTCACAGTGCAGTCTGCCCATGTGTGGAGAGGCTGGAGTCCACCAGGCTGGATACCAAGGCAGCCCCAGACAGACTCTGAAGACCTGGGGGATTCCTGGTGAGTCACCAGTATTCAATACACATTGGACGGTTGAAGAATCTGGAGTCTGGAGCAATTGGAGGACCGGGACAGCAGCAATGGCTGCAGCAACAACAGAGTGGATGCACAAACAGTAAAAAGTGACAGCAGGGGGCCATGCTGCTTTTCCCTTGGCAGGAAGGTGCTGTCCTCTCTCAGGGAGGGGCTTCCCCTCTCAGGGAATCCTTCCTGGAAAGAACCTGCCCAGATGCAGGTCTCTTAGTTGATTCCAGAGCTAAGCACCCCCCCCCACAGCACTACCCTAGGGACTGAGACTTGGGGAGACCCTTAACATCAAAACCATAGCAGTCTGAGTCACACCACTTGTTGGGGACCAGGAGGGACAGGGAAGCAGGCTCTGGGGCTTCTATGGATTTGCCTGCCAGGCCTTGAAAGGGGCTGAAAGACACATTCACACCCATCCCGCATGTGTCTGCACTTTTACCTCCTGTGTGTTCAGTCAGGCTGCTTTGCTCAGCTAAGCTCTGGGTTCTGGAGGTGAAGAGCCGTAAGGCAGTGTGGTCCTGGCGTCTGCTCTCCAGTACGTCTCCATCTAAGGCGCCGTGCGATGGACAGGAATGGGGCCATTAACAACACCATCTGGGGGACTTGTTTGATGGCGTGCTGGTGGGTAGGTAGGCATTCAGGAAGTCTGTAAGACTATGAAGTTGCTGAAGCTGGGTGTAAGGCTGCCTTCTAGATGAGTGCACAGCTTGTGCCAATACGTAGCCTGGTGCTCAGGGCTAGTGCACACTGGTGCTTGGCTGCTCTAAAAGGACGGCTAAGGTAAACACTTAACTCTGGCCTCTTTTTGCTTTCTTCTCCAGAGAACTGAATGCAGTGCCAATCTGCCCAGTAGACAAGGAGATCATCAAGCCTCAGGAGGTGAGGAGGTCACTGATTTGACTTGGGTGTTAGAGAAGGTGCCAGCATCCAGGGTTGACATCCAGGCTGCAATAGGACAGTGTCTGGGACCTTCCTCATTACCCACAGTCCTCTGCTGTAGGTCAGGTCAGATCCTCATCCTGTCCGTTTGGAGTGTGTGTGGGCTTTATTGACCACACCTCACCCAGGTCTCACCCCCTTCCTACACTAGCTCCAGCCACACTGAACCATTGGGAAAGGTAGAACACCCTGTTTCTTGGGGTTCACCTTCCCGTCTGGCTAATCCCTAAAACATATTGTTCTGTTTAATAACAACTTTATTGATATAGTTCATATTCCATAAAGTTTACCTTTCAAGTGTCTAGTTCCATAGGTCTTAGGTGTTTTCAGTCATGTAGCCATTGTGATGTGAAAGAAGAAGAACCCCATCCACTGGCAGTCGCTTGTCCATATTCCCCAGCCCATGGAAACTGCAATCTAGCTTCTGCCTTGACTTAGCATCATTTTCCAGATATTTTATATAGAGTTCTGCAGCATGTGGCCTTTTCTGACCGAGTTTCCCCACTCACTGTGTTTTCAAGGTTCATCCATGTGGTCAATTGTGTTAGTATTCCATTCCTTTGTATTACTGTGTACTGTTCTGTTGTGTGGATGCACCACATCTGGCTTCTCCATTCAGCAGTTAGTGGGCATTTGTGTTGTGTCTTGGACCCCTATGAATAATGTGTTATGAATATCGATGTACAAAGCTTATCTACAGTTCACATACATGATTGACTCTGCTGTTCACATACATGATTGTATCACAGTTCACATACATGATTGTATCTAGGACCTTAAGGCTACTTTAAGAAGCGACCATTGCTGGTATATTCTGGCTTTAGAATGTGCACAAGTTCATGTGACTCAGTTGTTCAGTTCTGTTGTACACAGATACCTGGGAGTGGAGCTCCTGGGTATAACATTTCAACAACTGCAATGCTGTTTTGTGAAACAGGTACCCCCTTCTGTACCTTCCTACCACAGCGCATGAGGGTTCTATGGTAATTCCTCATAGAAATGTACTCAGCCTCTCTGACGTGCCTTCCTAATGGATACAAAGCCTTATTTATCCAGGGTTTGAGTCACTTTTCCTTGATGGCTGGCGATACTATCAGTTTAGCTGATAGTATCACCAGTGTCTTTCTTTATATATGTGTGTGTGGTGTGTGTGTGTGTGTGTATGTGCGTGTGTGCGTGTATATGTGTGTGTGTGCATGTGTGTGTGTATGTATGTGCGTGTGTGTACGTATGTGTGTGTGCGTGTGCATGTGTGTGTGTATGTGTGTGTATGTGTGTGCGTGTGTGTGTATGTGTGTATGTGTGTGTGTGTGTGTATGTGTGTATGTGTGTGCGTGTGTGTGTGTGTATGTGTGTGTGTATGTGTGTATGTGTGTGGGGTGGGGTTTGTGTGTGTATGTGTGTGTGTATGTGTGTATGTGTGTGGGGTGGGGTTTGTGTGTGTATGTGTATGTGTGTGTGTATGTGTATGTGTGTGCGTGTGTGTGTGTGTGTGTGTGTATGTGTGTGTGTATGTGTGTGGGGTGGGGTTTGTGTGTGTATGTGTATGTGTGTGTGTATGTGTGTATGTGTGTGGGGTGGGGTGTGTGTGTGTATGTGTGTGCGTGTGTGTATGTGTGTATGTGTATGTGTATATAGTCTTCTTCACTATAGGAATGCATCTTAACATTTGCTTGCTCTTGCTCTCCCCCCACCCCCCGTGTGTGTGTCTGTCTGTGTGTCTGTCTGTCTTGTGCCTGTACAGTACACACGGAGGCCAGAAGAGGGCATCAGATCCCTTGAAGCTGGAGTTGCAGGTTGAACTCAGTTCTTCTGCAAGAGCAACACGTGTTCTTAACCACTGAGCTATCTCTCCAGCCCATCTTTGCCCATTTTAACTTGTTTTTCATCTCTAATTATTGAATTATTACAAGTCCTTTGTCATATTCTAGATACCAGGTTGTTTTTTTTATTGTTATCAGATTTGCTATTTTCTCTTATTACGTAATCTATTCTCACTTTGTTGATGGTGTTCTTTGGAGCTGATAGTTTTCAATTTGTTGAAATTTAGTTTTTCTTTATTTGTGGGTTTTGCTGTTGTCTTAGTTTGCTTCTCTCTTGCTACTATAAGCGGCATGATCAAAACCAACTTGGAGAAAATGTTTACTTTACCTTATACTTTCAGGTTATGATTCATCATCTAGAGAAGTCAGGTCAGAAGCTCAGTGCAGGAACTCGGAGGCAGGAACTGAAGCAGAGGCCATGGAGCAGTGCTCTCTCTTCTGGTTCACTCCCCCTGGCTTGCACAGCCTGCTTTCTTATACAACTCAGAATTGCCTGCTCGGGGTGACACCGCCCACAGGGAGCCGGGCTCCCATGTCAATCACGGATCAAGGAAAGGATCCGGACTTGTCCACAGACAGGTCTGATGGAGGCAGTCCTCCAACTGGGGCGCCTTCTAGGTGACTCTAGCTCATGTCGAGTTAACAACACCACCAACAGAGACCATCACAATTGACCCCTTGTCAACTTGACACACATATACATCACTATTAAACCATAGCTGTTACCTTCTTTTTTGTCCCCAAGATTATGTTAATATTAATAGCAAACAAATTAAAACTTTAAAAGTTCCACCATCTTTAAAAAATTCAAACACTTTACAAGTTCAACATCTCTCTAAAATATCCAATCTCTTAACTGTGGGCTCCTGTAAAATAAAAAGAAGTTAAAGGCAAGAACCAGGGCACAGTTATAGTCAGATCAGAGCATAACCAGATTCTAACAGTGTAAAAAGTTCAGTGTCTGATGTCTGGGGCTCACTCCCTGTTTTCTGTGCTAGAAAGGTTTGGGCAGTCATACTTCTTTGGCCCTGCTATCTGTGGCATACAGCTTGTCCAATAGGGTCAATGTGGTATCACGCCAAACCTGCCATTGCCTTGGTAATCATCCCAAGGCCGGGACACCTCCAATATACTGGGGTCTCCCCTGAAACTGAGGCCAAATGTATGCCAATGGCCTCCTGTCCTCTCTTCGGGGGCTTCAGTTCTGCCACAGGGTGCCAAGCCTCAACTGCTCTCAACAACCTCATTAATCCTGCAGCTCTTGGGCCACCAAAACTGTGAAGGAACACCGCTCACTGGCTGCTTCTCCTGGCTACTCAGCTACCGCTCGTATACAGCCCAGGCCCAGCTGGGCAGAGACGGCACTGCCCACGGCGGGCTGGGGCCTCCCACATCAGCTGGCAGTGATTAAGGAAATTCTTCAGTTCCGGTTCCCTCTTTCCAAGTAACTCTTCTTTGTGTCGCGTTAACAAGGACTACTCGACACAGTTGTTGTGGTTTATTGTCCTTCTGTCTCTGGTTTTTCAGTTTCTTGTCCTTCTTGCTGTGTCTGAGAAACCATTGTCTAACTCAGGGTCGTGGGGGTTTCTCTGCCTGAAAAGTCTCTTCAGTCCAGTTTTCTTTTCCTCTTTGTGTTTCAGGAGCTCACACTCTGCCTCCTCCTGCAGCTTCCCCCGAGCAGCTGGTCTGACTCAACAGCTCCTTCCCTGTAATTGCCTTCCAGAGGCCCAAGTGATATTCACTGTGTGTGTGACCCACTAGCTCAGGGACTGGAATACTACAACCTTGGGGCACATTCTGCCAGTTTTGCATGGTCTCTTAGCTAAGAGAATGGTTTTTACATTCTTAAACATTCGTGAAAAAAGTAGCTCAGAGATTATACTATTTTTGCAACCTTCTGTGAGTCTTAAACTATTTCAAAATAATTTATTTTAAAAGTTAAGGGGGCTGGAAAGATGGCTCAGCTGTTAAGAGCATTTGCTGTTCCTGTATAGGACCTGGGTTCAGTTCCCAGCCCCAGCATGATAGGTCACAGCTGTCTGTAACTCCAGTTCCAGGGCTCTAACAACCTCTTCTGGCCTCTTCGGGTACTGCATGCACATGGTGCTTGTAAACTCCGGCAGGCACTTACTCGTATACAAATAAATAAATCATCTAAAATTTTTAAAGAATAATGTTTGATGGCACATGAAAATTAATGCTATTTGAGTTTCAGTGTCCATAAGCATTTTATTGGAGCACGGCTGTGCCTACTTGTGTAGTGTTGTGGATATCAGAGTTGAAGTATGGTGCCATGTGGCCGAACAAGCTGACAGTTTTTACCCTCTGGCCTTCATAGAGGAAGTGAACCAATACGTAGTTTGTGCTGAAATAGCCAGTCAGCACAGCTTCAGGGGCACTGACACGTCTTTACACTAGAGTGGGAAACAATGGCTCTATCCTTGGCCACACCCCCTCTTGAAGATCAAGTTCTCCCTGTGCCCCCCTAGCTGCAACCTGCTGTGTTGAGCACTGCGTTAATACGGCTTGCCAGAAGTATGTGTCTGAGGCAACCTCCGCTTTCAATGTGGTCGTGTGACGTTTCCATTTCAGCCACAGCCTGGAAGTTTCCATTCCTTCTGAGATAAACTCGAAGACCAATCTCAACAGAGCTTCTGCTGCACTGTGGTGGCGCACTGGAAGGCGTGAGACTGATCATGTCTGTCTTTTAGGTGTTCAAAGACAACTGCTGCAAAAGGGAAGTCCTCAACTTATATGTCTACTGCAAAAACGCCCCCGGATGTAACGCCAAGATGATTCTGGGACGATTCCAGGTTGGTTTCGCTCATGACCAGCGTTACCCACGCCGTCCCTCTTGTGGCACCCACTTGACCTTTCTGTGATGAGCCATGGTTGAGCCCTGTAGAGGGACTCCTTGGTTCCTCTCAGATTGTCCCTAATCTAGCAGCACCGAGAGAGGTAGAACCAAAGGGTTCACTCTTAGGAGCATGGGAAGAGCATGATCTGTATACTAGGCCCAAACTATGGGATCCATGAGTCAAGAAGAGGGTGCAGGACTTACAGGCAAAAAAGGATACTCTAGCAAGGATGCATCTTTTCCTGGGGTCTGGGATCTGAGGACCCCAGGGTGGGCAGCAGCCATGGCTGGCCAAGAGCGTGATTGTGAGGGTCAGGCCCTTCCCTCCAAGCATGCTTGTGACCCGTGGCGGAGCACCAGGCCAACACAGACGGGATGTGCTCTGTAGGTGAGGCACCGATGGGGATGTGGACAGACAGGTGTCAGGGAAGTGGAGTCCTGTCAGATGCAGCTTCATCCTGCCTTGGAAGACACAGCCCCTGTCAGGCTCCATCACACCTCAGTGACTCAGCCGACTCTTCTTCCAGGGAACCGCTTGGCAGCTGCTGAGATTTTCCCCTCACACCACCACACAGCTTGGAACATACATGTCAGGTGACTCAGCCCTTTATCAAGCCTCCAGAAAACTCTCCAGCACATGCGTGCGTACACACACACACACACACACACACACTGCTCACTAAGATGGTAAATGTGTAGGTGATTTCCTTGTCACTCCGGGGTAGCTCACAGGACTGTATTGTTTCCTGTGTAATAGTCTGTTGCCACTTGCTCCGAGTGACAGATTCTCGACGGGGCTTCATGTCCAGCTCTCTTGTCACCAAGCCTGAGAAACAAGTAGGGCCTTGGATGCACCACAGAAAGCCGTAGTAGAGAGCAGAGCACGGGCTCTGGGAACAGGGTCTGCTTCCTACAGTGTCTGCCGAGCTCTCTCTCTCCTGCTCACACGGAGCAGAGTTTGAGAGAATATTGACAGTTTGGGTTGGAGTCAAGGGTAATATCAACAAGTTAGTGCTGGGCTTTCAGTTCCCTTACTACTAAAGGCAAAAGAACCTTAGCCTTTATCCTGTGGAAGAAAAACTACTCAGCTGCTTTTCCTTGAGAACAAGCATCAGACTGCTTCTGTTAAGTGCCAACATAGGAGGCTGGAGAGATGGCTCAGCAGTTAAGAGCACTGGCTCTTCCGGAGGACCTGGGTTCAGTTCCCAGTACCCACATGGTGGCTCACAACCATCTCTAACTCCAGTCCCAAGGGATCCGATGCCCTGTTCTGGTCTCTTGGGCACAAGGCATGCGTGTGATACACATACAAAATGCCCATACACATTAAATTAAGAAGAGTTGAGAGTAAACTGATTTAGTTTTGAAGGCAATGCATCTCCCGCAGTTCTTCAGCCCATCCACTAAGACCCCTGACAGTAGCGTAGGTAAGATGGCTCATCAGGAAAGGTACCTGCTTCCAAGTCTGATGATCCTGAGTTTGATCCTCTACATGGTAGAAGGGAACTGACTTCTACAAGTTGTCTTCTGACCTCTACAAACACACTGCCATGCAACCTGCACCCCACTCTTCACAAATAAATAAATATAATTAAATTTTTATTTTACTATTTATTTTTGATTTTTTGACATAGCTCTTACTATGTAACTCTGACTGGCCTGGAACTCACTATGGAGACCAGGCTAGCCTTGAATTCAGAGATCACATGCCTCTGCCTCTGCCTTCTTAGTGCTGAGATATAAGGCGTGTACCACCACACCTGGCACTCGAAGATTTTTTAAAACAGTGGATAAGAATGGCTTAGGCTGTGCATGCTCTTCATGACTCCATTTCCTCCTCCCTTCAGAGCGAAGCAGCCATAGTAGTAGGTGAATGAATCAGCTCAGAAAAAGAGGTGGGTAAGCAGAGAGCCACATCTGGCCTGTGGGCTTCAGTGGGCCAGCTGTGTGAAGGTGTCACGCGGAGAGATGGGTACTGGTGTTTTTGGCATCTCTCCCGTCACAAGCCTCTAGTGAATGCTGTCAATTCTCTCTTGCCCTGATTAGGAACATTCCAGACTGTAAAACTGAACAAAGCCTGACCATCCTGCTGCCCGGGAACCAGGAACCTGCCTTCCCTCTCTTCTTTCCTGAATCATTTCTTCCCAATCGTTTTAGTCCTTATCCCCCTTCTGTGGAGTGGGAATGTGCTCTTCTTCCTTCTGACTGTCTTCTCCTGTGCAGAGACTAATGGGGAGTGCTACAAGTTGTGGGGGCAGAAATGCCCCATCAACCTGCCTCGCTTGCTGGCAAGGCTGAAGAGAACATGCATGACCTGACACCTTCAAACGGGAGCAGGCCACTGGGTTCTCTAAATAGACTTCATGTTAGTGCTCCCCAACCCTCCTTGCCCTCCCACCCCTCACCCCATCAATCTTTATCTCCTAATTCCCAGCAAACCGACCTGGCTTTCACAGTGCCAGTCCAAGCAGCCCCTCTGCCCTTGTCCTCAGAAGAGGGGGTGGGCTCCATGACAGCTGGGACAGGCCCGCCCATCCGGCACACCTGGACTTAGCTTTCTGCTAGCTGTGCCCACCCTGGCCCCGCCTCTGGGGCTGCCGTCAATCTCTTGCAGGACCACCTTCAGCACTGCTCCTTCCAAGCCGTGCCCTGCCCCAACGAGAGCTGCCTGGAAGCCATGCTCCGGAAGGATCTGAAGGAGCACCTGAGTGCGTACTGCCGGTTCCGAGAGGAGAAGTGCCTTTACTGCAAAGGGGACGTGGTGGTGACCAACCTGCAGGTGAGAGCAAGCACCTGTGGGTGGCCGTGCAACTCAGATGGGCCCCAGAAGTGCAGTCTTTGCTTATTTGTACTGATATTGGACTAAGGAGAGGGTTTATCTGGCTGGGGATGTCGCTAGGTTGATAAAGCATCTGCCTAGCCTGTGGAAGCCCTGGACTTTATCCAGGCTTGGAGTGAACCAGGCATGGTGGCTCATACCTCTCATCCCAGCACTTGGAGACAAGAGGATGAGCAGTTCTTTGCATTAAGGCCAATCTGGGCTACAGGAGACCCTGTCTTTAAAAAAGCAGTATTGTATCTTGTATACAATATTGTACATTATATCTTGTATCATTTGGGCCTGTAGCTATAGCTCAGTTGGTAGCATGCTTGCCCAATAGTCACAGGCCATAGGTTTTACCTCCACCACACAATCAGGCATGGTGATCCATACCTGTACCTCAGAGCCTGAAAAATGAAGGCAGATCTGAAGTTCAAAGATGGCTCCTTCTTGGCCACATAGATAGGCAGTTCTCGAATAGGGAAGTGGGAGGGGCTCTGCAAAGAACTCTGAGCCTTTTCCTTAGTGGGACTTATTCACTTACCTTTGATGAGAACAGCACTGGGCCCTCCTGCAAAGTTGGGAGCTGAGATGCAAGGCCTGGGGGACATGGAGGCAGTGATAACGGCTGCTCTCTGGGTTCTGTTGTCGGGCTGCAGAGGCAGGACGCAGGCACAGAGGCCGTGGGTGCTCTTACACATACAGAGGAGTCTCACTGGTAGCCCCCCGCCAGGCTGCCTTTTTGAGAGCCCCAAGCCTTCTGATCTCCCAGACCCTCAGAAATTTAAATTTTAGATGAATTCACTTACATCAAGAAAGCAGACATCTCTAATCTTTTCTTGGAACTGGGCTGTAACTTCCTATGGAGAACAGCCACGTGACGTGTCTCTCCAGAGACACGTGTACAAATGCTCCAGGCAAGACATCTTGGCTTTGTTTCCCACCCACTCTGTCTCAGGATCATGAGGAAAACTTGTGTCCTGCATACCCAGTGCCTTGTCCCAACAAGTGTCTGCAGACTGTTCCGAGAACTGAGGTGAGTAAGCAGTCCTCCCTGCAGAGCGGAGGGAGACGGTAGCAATCCTCATGGTGTGTGTTTGGTGAGAACCGTAGCCAAAGGCCTGCACCTCTGACTTCTGGGGCTGCCCTGGTTTGCCTCCCAAGTCATCCTCAGTCCCCTGATCCTACCAAGCAGCTGAAGAGTCCATCTGTTTCCACAGTATAGACTTGCATTTTATAGGTGAATGAACACCTTACTGTGTGTCCTGAGGCGGAACAAGACTGTCCCTTTAAGCACTATGGCTGTACTGTCAAGGTAAGGTGTGGGTCACCTCCATCCCCGCCTCTGTGATTCACTGGTGAGTTCATTTTACTCTTTAACTCTATTCAGGATTCGGAAGGGCAGAAGGACACCAGAACTTTAAGGCTACAATGGTGTTAGAGGTCTCCAGTGAAACAGAACTACATATTGGCATATGTGTATGCTGTGTTCATCTAGATGTGAGGGAGGGAGACTCATTCTGATGGTGTTGGGTTCGTGTGACCCACATCTGTGGGTCAGCCCAGCTGTAGTCATGAGAGGTCTGCTGCTTCAGGGTTTGCTCCTGGGCCTTCAGCTGATTGCACAAGGCCCACCCACAGAATGGCTGGGTCGTCTGAAGGTTGACCAGTTGTATTAATCGTGTCTACCAGATATCCTCAGAGCTATGCCTAGACTAGTTTTCACTGAACATAGCCTAACCAGGCTGTCATATAAAAACAACCACGGCAGTGATCCTTTCTATTCTGCTCTGTTGTCGCTCCCAGGGTTAGGAACCCTCCAGAGCCATCCTCCATGATTCCTGGGTTAATGGTACCACTTATATCACTAAGTGTTTTGAAACAAATGGATTTGAGCCTGTGGCTGTGGCTCTGTACTAGAGTGCCTGCCAGACACATGGGAGGGAGGCGCTGCTTTGATTCCCAGCCCTGGGGAAGAAATAGCTGAGATAAAGTGATTTGAAATCATGTGTTAAAATAATCTTTAACATTTTAAAACACCTTTAAATAATTATTCCATAAGTTATATAAAATAAATTAAAAATAAAGAGAACAAAGTTTGATCTCTACTTCAGGCCTTTTGGCAGATTCTGTTCGATCAGTGTAGAAATCAAAACATCATTCTGAGTATAACTCATAAATTCTGTAAGTCTAAAATTATCCCAAATATAAATTATCCCAAATATATTTTTAACACAAACGCTTTTTTTTTTTTTTTTTTTTTTTTTTTTTTTTTTTAGTTCGAGAAATATTTGAGTAGTTGAAGTGTAGCTCAGTGGTAGAGCATGTGGGGAACAGAGCATGCTGGCTGTCCCTAGCACCTCCCCCAACATGTGTATCATTAGACGCTTTTAAATAAAGTGTGGTAACTAGTGGTTGTGTTAGCTGCAGAAGGGTGGGGGTTCACCTTTCAGGGTGGTGCGGTACCTCTGCTTCCAGTGCTGAAAAGACTCTTTACAGTCAGTCCCCAGCTGGGCTGTTCTAGTGCTAACCTCAGTGTCCAGAGCTGTGGGTGGGTAGGAGAGTTGTTTTCTGGAACCTTCCTTGGAGCATTCTGCTACCAAGGGCCCAGCCCTCAACGATGGGAGGCTGGTGATGGATGACGAAGCATATAGAAATGTGGACCTTCGCTTTATTAGCAGTAGCATCTGTCAGCAAGTAAACAGTGTAATAGGAGAAATGTAACCATCTCTTCTCTCAACAAGTTTATACAGGCTGGAATTAAAAGCAGGCTGCGGGCTCACTGTCCCTGACAGCGGGCAGGACAGACATGTGCTCTGGAGAAGGGGAAACTGGCTCAGGCTTAAAACCAGTCTGCAGAGGAGATAGAAGCTGTACGTAGCAATAGCTGAGCAGAGGCCACGTCTGCACTCCCTGTGCAGCCAGGGCAGGAGAGTGTTGATAGCAGCCCGATTCTCCGTCTTGTAAGCTTGTTTGGTCCTGGCTACTGGAGAATTCTAAAGCTGGGAAAAGACCCGATAGAGTCATCTTCCCTGCAGCTCTCTAGGAAAAAAAAAAAAAGTGCATATGGAAACTGAGTCAGCAAAGTTTCAGGAGTTCTGTGATAAGCGGGTGTGCTGTTGCCTGCCTCCTTTGGGAAGCTTCTCAATGACTGCATTCACTTTTGCTTCGTGTTGAAGGGAAAGCGGGGTAACTTGCAGGAGCACGAGTTGGCAGCCCTGCGGGAACACATGCTTCTGGTTTTAGAGAAGAACTTCCAACTAGAACAGCAGGTGAGTCTTGGGGCCGCCTGTGAAGGGGCAGGGGAATTGCTGGTGCTGGGCTACTCTGTGTTGTTTGTTTCACGCTCTCTCTGGTTCTGTATAAGCTGGTTAAAGGCACATGCTTTTCTACACTCTTGGTGTTATAGAACCTTTGAGCTGGAAGGTGGCTTTGAGTTTTCTGGGTTCACCGCCTCCCCCTGCAGATGAAGTAAGTCACTAAGCTCAGGGAAGCCTGAAGTCTACAGACTGTAAGTGGCAGACTGGATCTCGAGCCAGTGAGATCCTGTGGCTTACTGTACACTCCACAGCCTGTCCACATATCCTTCGGTTCTTACCTAGCCCTATTAGCTGTTTGATATGCTTCAGTTAAATCGGTCAGAGCATTACAGTAATCAGTGGTCAGTGCTCTAGTCTAAGGACTATGGGCTTTGGGAGTTTTGATGTGGCTCTAAACTGTCTTTGAGAAGCTCTGTAACCTGACAAACATATACTAACCTCACACAGACTCATAAACAGTCAAGCCTGGAACAGTTCCCAGAGTGTTTGTGGCAGACCTCCATAAAGGTTGGTGCTAAGGGGCGATTGTTACGGAAGTTAATTATCTTACAGGACCATTTCAGAAGACTTTTCGGGCCCACTGCCAGAGAAAGCGTTTACCACTGCAGATTACTTTGTGACGGCTGAGTCCAAGTTACCGTGGGTGTGTGCTCTTCAGGGTCACAGCAGGAGAAAATTAGAAATCCTGACTCAGCAGAAACTGGTCAAGAGGGAACTGCAGGCTCCTTATGCTCTCCCTATGCACCCATTTATTGATGAATAGACAGTATATGCCAATATAGGGTACAGGTATAGGGCTCATTGCCAAGGGCTCTGCGTCTAGCAAGACAGCCTCTCCATGAAGAGTCTCAGAATATAAGTAGATACCTGGCTGTGCCTTCTAGAACACAGTGATGCTGTGTGGGATACAGATGCTGCAGCAAAGCACTGTGGGGAAGCTGAGGAGGGCTTTTCAGGGTAGGACACCCAAGCTGTACTTTGGTTTATTTTTAATTACGTGTACGGGGGTTGTGTGCATGACTGCAGGTGTGTGAGGAGGCCAGGGTGTCAAATCCTGTGGAGTATAGGCAGCTGCGAGCTGCCTGCCATGGGTTCTAGAAACTGAACTCAGATCCTCTGCAAGGGCAGTACGAGTTCTTAACTACTGAGCCGCCTCTCCAGCTCCCCCGGCTGACACGGAAGAGACACGAAGAGAAACAGACCTGTAGGTTGAAGTGAAAGCCAGGTGTGCAGAAGGAGGGCTCACGCCCAGACAGGCTGGTGTAGGGGATGCTGTAGGCTTGGGGAAATGGAGTAGCAGGGTGCCTGGACTCCCGAGTGTGAGATTAGAATGCCTGGGGACTGACGCATTGGATCAAGACAGCAGTGACCTATGTGAGCGAAGACCCGAACACTGTGTGTTGTTACTGTTTCACCCATGCCTCTTCTGCCTCATGCCAGAAGGGATTTAAGGATCAAAAGTTAGAACTAATGTTTTCCAGTGTTATGGAAACACTTAGCCAGCTGTTTGTTTGGCTGTTTTAAAAATGAGTCATCTGGTGGTAGCGGCTGAGAGCGAGGGTGCTGGCGCCAGAAGCCTGAGCTTGCAGGGTGTCGACTCCCCCACCCCACCCCTGCTCATCACTTCTCCTCCTCTGTAAACGGGGCTGTGGTGGGTGGGAGGGGGACGTGTTTGCATAGTGCCTGGCACACAGAAGCTTTCAGCATTGAGATAGGGCTCAGCATGCTCTAAGCTCTGGAGGCAGAGGACTGTTGTTAACTAGGGCGGGCACCACAAGAATGTTGAGCAGGTTGGAGAGGCACTGTCAAGTGAGGGTTATGGTCCTTTGTACATTCATTCACCAAACACATCTCGAGCGTCTTCATGTGAGGCATCGTGCGGGGTCAGAGAATAAAGAAGGGAGACCTAGTCTTGGCCAGCACTCTAGTGGAGAGAAAGGACGGGACAACAAAAGCAAGTTCTAAGAGGCATGAGAAAAGTTATGGATGGGTATCATGGGCCTGGAAGGGCCTGGGTGGGTGATGCAGGTAAGGAAATATTCCCAGAGGCTGTGCCTTTTGAGTGGCTGCACCGAAAATGTGGCTCTGGATGAGGGAAGTTCCCTGGTAGGAGGAGCCAGGTGCTGTGCAGTCTTGTTGGAAGCACATGGGTTACCAGGTGCTGTGCAGTCTTGTTGGATACACGTGGGTTAGAAATGAACATGAAGCCACAAGGGTAACAGGTGATGTAGAGTCCCATGTATCCTTAAAGGAAAGCTACCGGAGACATTGAAGCAGGAGAAACAGAAAATCAAATTTGTCTCTTGGTGTTGTTGGTCACAGTACGGAGTACGGAGTATGAACTGGAGGAGAACATTTGCTACTAAGCAGGTATTTTTCCAGCACTGACTGGTACCGGGCTCCAGTTGCTATGAGAGCCAGGCTTCTGAGATCTCAGCTCCCATGAAGGGCACAAGAAGGTCTCATGGTAGGATCAGGTGGGAAGCATCGCAGCCTAGGTATGAGCTGTTGAAGACTGTGAATGCTAAAACATAAAAAATGGTGTGTGTGTGTGTGTGTGTGTGAGAGAGAGAGAGAGAGAGAAAGACATACCCCTGAAATTCTAGCACTTGGGAGGTGGAGGCAGGAGGGCTAGATCACCCTCAGCTATGGAGCTAGCTCCAGGTCAGCCTGGGCCACACAGGACTCTCCAAAACCAGCAACCAAACACAATGAGATGAAGTGAGAGATGGATGTCAGAGCTCTTCTGTGTCTAGTATGAGGGGAAGTGGGCCACATTCAGACCGACAGGTGTGTGGATAAGGTGTCTGGGATCAGGCTTAGGTTTTCAACTGTTTCCCTCAAACACATTACAAATCCCGGGCTCTCGGGATGGCTGAGTGGGTAAGAACACTTCTGCACAAGCACAAAGACCGGAGTTCAGACCTCACCCATGTTAAAAAAAAAAATCTAGGTGTGGTCCAGGAGGGCCCCCAGCCTAAGTCCAGGCTCAGTGAGAAACTGTCTCAAGGGGCTGGGTGGAAAGCAGTAGGGAAGGCATGTATGTGTGTGTACACACAAATTGATTAAGATGGCTAAGTTTAGCAATGCTCACCTGGTTTGGCTACACTTGCTTGTGTGCTGATGGTTACCTGAAGGGGCTCTTGGGAGACTCGAAGGGCAAAGAGACAGAGCTGGTAGAAATTCAGCAAGGTCTCATGTGTCACAGATCTGTGTCCTGGCAGTCTGATAGCACGTACTGAAAGAATGCTTCGAGCCAGTTCATTGAGTTCAGCCACGTGACACCCTGACTGGCTGACCCTTCACCATGGGTCAGGGATGGACCATTGTATGGGTCTGGTTTGGGGGACTGCCTGCAATACTTTCCTAGAATTACATGGGACTCTGCCTGTTGACGCTGTCCTAGAAATGTACATGTGCCGTTTCCCTCTAGAAAGCCTGACCCCATTAGCTTGTGTGCATGTTTACTGACTTGTCTTTCCTCGTTTCCACATGCCTGTTATTAGATTTCTGACTTATATCAGAGTCTCGAACAGAAAGAAAGCAAGATCCAGCAGCTAGCAGAAACTGTGAAGAAGTTCGAAAAGGAGTTCAAGCAGTTCACCCAGCTGTTTGGCAGAAATGGAAGCTTCCTCTCAAATGTCCAGGTAAGAAGGGCTGGATAGATGGCCCAGGGGTTGAAAGTGCTGACTCGGTGGTCGCAACCACCTGTAACTCTGGTCCCAGAGGATCCAATGCTCTTTTCTGGCCTCTACAGGCTCCTGTATACACATGGTACATCGTACAACACAGGCACACACACATACACATAAAATAAGTATTCTTTTTTAAGAAAAGAGGAGCTGGAGAAATGGCTCAGTGGTTAAGACCACTTGCTGCTCTTGCAGAGGACCTGGGTTCAATTTTGAGAACACACATCCATAACTCCAGTTCCAGAGGATCCAATCCCTAATTCTGACTTTTGCAGGCACTAAGCATGCATGAGGCATGCAGGCAAAACATTCGCACATAAAATAAAATAAGTAAACCTAATTATAAATTCTTTTTTTGAAGAAAAGAAAAACACCCAGGTGAGACATGGCTCTTCCATTCAAAGCTATGATTTGCTTTCAGTCAACAATGAGGGGCTTTCTTCTAAACTTTTAAATGGAACCATTTCAGATAACACAGAAAAGCTGCAGGGGTTAGGGGTGCCAGCAGGACCTACACAGCCTTCCCACATTCCCCGTGCTCTGACTCTGGCACTCCGCCCTCTTCTGGTTACGTGGCTGTGGACCACCGGAGAGAACACTGCGTGTGTTGTGGCCCCTCCGCCTCTAACAGTAACACCGTCTCTTACATGAGCCAGTACAGTCACCAGTGCTGATCAATCTAACATTTATGCCACATTTCCATAGTATGTATGGCAGTAGAGTTTTAATTAATGTTGGGTTAATGTTACCCTGTTTGAGACACGTTGAGAACATAGTTCTACCTTCTGCAGCTGACAAAGCAAATCATTAATCACCCTGGGAAGAGCATGTGTTAAACATCACTAAAATTGAGCCAAAAAAAAAAAATCACTTAGTGGATCATGTGTTAAATAATCACAAATGGATCCCTAATGAATAAAAGTTCTCTCATGATAAGATGATTCAGAGTAGAAGATTTTAAAAAATACAATGTGGGCAATATATTTGAAATTTGGATTGTTACAGAAAATCTGGGCTATGTAAGCTCCATACTTGTTCAGTACATCACATACATATATGCATACATGTATGCACATATCCTACATGTGCTATACATGTATGTGCAGATGTGTGTGCAAACATGCATATGCATGTGAGAGCATGTACAGAAAAAAGAAACCTGTCGTGCTACTAGTTCTGACTTTTTTCTAAATAGAGGCCAACAGGGTGGAATAAGACTATGTGAGGACAGCAGGCAGATCCATGTTCTCCATCTGAGAGAGGCACAGAGCAGGTAGGCTCTTCCAGACTGTCCTGCTCTGCCTGGGCCACAACTGGTAGGCCTGCTCACAGTCAATCTCAGCCTCCTTACAGTGAGGGAGCGTAGGGAACGGCTTCTCGGGGAAGGAAGTGCAAAGCAAGAGGGGCAGCAGCAGAGATGTGTGTGTAAGCAGAGGGGTTACTTTAGGTGCATTAAAGACAAGCTCGAAGACTCACCAGAGGGGTCCGGACAAGAGAGGAGGTGGAAAAGTAGGGGCAGGAGGCGCTACCATGCTCACTGAGCTTTCTCTCTGGACTGTGTCACTTTCATTTCATTGGTTAATTATATGTGAAACATTTGTGCTAAAATTCCATCTTAACAGACTACTAACATGTTGTCTAATATCCAAAATATGATGCTCTGTTTTGCACTGCCAGGCTCTCTCCAGTCACATTGACAAGTCGGTGTGGCTGGAAGCACAGGTGCGGCAGCTGCTACAAGTAGTTAACCAGCAGCAAAACAGATTTGACCTGCGGTCTCTGGTGGACACGATTGACACTGTGAAACAGAAGATCACCCTGCTGGAAGCCAGCGACCAAAGATTAGGTATGTATGGTAGCCCACTTCTCTCCCATGATGCCCTGCCAACAAGTCATAGCCCAGCTCCCCAGGATAAACAGTGGTTAAATCCTGTTTGTCAAGTGTCATGGGATTCTAGCTGCCTGGGCCAAAATGTGCGTGGAATCAGACAAGAGCCTGAAGCAGCCCAGGCAGTTCGAAGAGCAGGGAGTGGTGATTGTTAAGAACATTGGAAAGCGATAAGAAGCTAAGGGAGAAAGGCGGTGGATGATTGTCTTAGGTGTAGAAAACTATGAGAAGGTTTGGCTATTAAAAGGCACGCTGGGGCCAGTGAGACGGCAGAGCAGGTGATAGCATTTGCTATGCGGTCAAGATGTTAGTTACTTCACCATCGCCGTGGTGAAACACCATGACCAAGGCAACTTACATGGTGCAGGATCAGCAGCTGAGAGCTTGCTATCTCTACCCACGAACAGGAAGCAGAGAGCTAACTTGAAGTGGCACGAGTCTTTTGAAACCTCAAGTCCAGTGACACAGTTTCTCCAACAAGGCCATACCTTCTAATCCTTCCCAAATAGCTACCATCTGGTGAACAAGTATTCCAATGCCTGAGACGTATGGGGCACATCTCAGAGTTTGGTTTCTAGAACCCACAGATTGGGGGAAAGAGCCAACTACTGAAAGATGTCCTATGACCTCCACATGTATGCTATGGCATAAACACACCTGCGTTTACACACACAAACACACACACACACACACACCTGCACTTACACACACACACACACCTGCACTTACACACACACCTACACACACATGCCTGCACTTACACACACACATACACACACACCTATACACACACACACCTGCACTTATACACACACATACACACACACCTACACACACACACACGCCTGCACTTACACACACACATACACACACATGCCTGCACTTACACACACACATACACACACACCTATACACACACGCCTGCACTTACACACACACACACACACACGCCTGCACTTACACACATACACACACCTGCACCTACACACACTCACACATACACACACATGCCTGTACTTACTCACACATACACACACACGCCTGCACTTAACACACACACATAATAACAATAGTGAAGTTTTTAAATGTAAAATATATTATGGGGGCTGAAGAAATGGCCCAGCGGATGAAACGCTTCCTGCATGAATTTGGCCGTGGGAATGCCGGGTGGACTTGAGGGCCACCTGCAGTCCTAGCACTCTAGGCTGAGACAAGATCCCAGGACAAGACAGAACGGCAGGGATGGAGAGTTCCAGGTTCTGTGGAACTAGAGAGCAGCTGAGGAAGGCACCAGCATCAACCTCAGGCCTACACACACACACACACACACACACACACACACACACACACACACGCACGCTCCCGCGCGCGTAGACACCGCACCCACTCACATACTAGTTAGAGAAGCATAAGGCTCAGCATGAAAGTTCACTCGAGGTAAGTGCCTCTTATACTCGAGGTAAGCATGTCTTATACTGGCAAGCTTTGGGTTAAGAAGACACATCTGTTTGCTCAGTGCCAGGTTACCAAGGCTTGACATCCACTACGTTAACACTAGTAATGTGTGGTACACAGTGTGTGGACACGTGTGGACACTATGCTTGGCTCAACTTTACCCTGCAGTGTTCTGCTGGCAGTGTTCTGCTGACAGACCATGCTGCAGCGTCCTGTCTGTTTCCTTCCAGTTGTCTTAGAGGGGGAGACCAACAAGCACGACGCACACATCAACATCCACAAAGCACAGCTGAATAAGAACGAAGAGCGGTTTAAGCTGCTGGAGGGCGCCTGCTACAGCGGCAAGCTCATTTGGAAGGTGACAGATTACAGGATGAAGAAGAGGGAAGCCATGGATGGGCACACAGTGTCCGTCTTCAGCCAGCCTTTCTACACCAGCCGCTGTGGCTACCGGCTCTGTGCCAGAGCATACCTGAACGGGGACGGGTCTGGGAAGGGGACACACCTGTCCCTGTACTTTGTGGTGATGCGGGGTGAGTTCGACTCTCTATTACAGTGGCCATTCAGGCAAAGGGTGACTTTGATGCTTCTGGACCAGAGTGGCAAGAAGAACCACATTGTGGAGACCTTCAAAGCTGATCCCAATAGCAGCAGCTTCAAAAGACCTGATGGGGAGATGAACATTGCCTCTGGCTGTCCCCGCTTTGTGTCGCACTCCACCCTGGAGAATTCCAAGAACACCTACATTAAAGATGACACCCTGTTCTTGAAAGTGACCGTGGATTTAACTGACTTGGAGGATCTGTAAATGTTATCTGATAAGGAAACCTCTCACATCCAGAAGCACGGGGGGCTGATGTGACTGTCTTTTAAGCCCAAGCCTCTAGATCGAACATGTTTTTGTTTTTGGCTTTTTGCCTTTAATATCTGAAGTGTTATCTTTTTATCTTGGATCCTGACCCAGTTTGAAATTTAAAACTCTTAAAATATTGCCATTATTTATATTTTTATATCTTCTGAAGATTATAATAACCTTGACAATAAGACCTGGGGCTCCTCTCTCACTGATGTTGGGGAAGTGTTACAGGGTCTAGTGTTGACTGTAACTGCGTGCTCAGAGGCAGAATTCCCAGTGGGAATGTTTTGGTATTCATCAGTTGGCCTGTTGCGTCCACACCTGACCATCTTTTCAGAGGCAAGCAGGCTGTCCAGTTTAAGTATGGGTGATGTAGCTACAGGCAGTATGATGCATTTGGAGCACAGTTCTTCAGTTAAGTACCAAATCCTTGGAAATTGCTTCATCTTTGTGTGTTTTATAAGAATCACTGCCAGGCAGTGGCGGCGCACGCCTTTAATCCCAGCACTGGGGAGGCAGAGGCAGGCGGATCTCTGTTGAGTTCCAGGCCAGCCTGGTCTACAGAGTGAGTTCCAGGACATCCAGAGTGACAACAGAAAAACCCCATCTCAAAAAACAAAACAAAAAACAATGACTCACTAGCAGTCTGTAAGCAGTTTTCAAAGCTGTGTAACAGCTGGCAAATGAAGTTTGCATTTCAGCATCTCCACTGACACAAATGGTGCCGCACACTATGTGTTTAGTGAATCAAAGTTCAGATTTCATATGGTTTGACCAGGTGAAAACTACCTTAGGTCAAAATGGTCAGCTATACCAGTTTCACAAAACTCAACCAAGTGACATTTGTATAATAGTTAATATGAAGATGAGCAAATTTATTGAGATAGAGAAAGTGTGAGAAAAAGGATAAAGGGGATTCCATTTGCTATGGGTAGCAACTGTCCAAAACGTGGGTAAAACAGCAACTCCTGTTCATTTAGAAGAATTTTTAAATTCATATATTGAAAAGAAAATGGGCATTTGTAGAAACTTGTGGAGTTTCACGTCGGAGTCTGAGTACTTTGCAAACAGAAATGATGGGGTTCTTGTGTATCTCTCTATTGGGTTTGTGTGTAAATACAAGCCATGGTCTGTCCCTTCAACTCAACAAGCTGGAGACTGACATCTGCCAGCCTTCCCTGGTTGGAAATACAAGCTATGCCACCTCCCGTTGCTCATATAGTTGGCGCTTGAGCACAGAAGGACAACTGTCATGGCCCAAGGGCCAGTTGCAAGCGGGCTCAGGTAATGCCATGCACCTTGCAGCTGGTATTTAATACCTATCAGGAACATAACTGGAGCTGCTGAGATGGCTCAGTTCCCAGTGCTTGTGTCGGGAGCCACCAGCCACCTGCAAGGCCAGCACTAGGGACCTGACACCCTTTTGGCCTCTATGGGCTCTGCGTTCACACGTGCACACACCTCCACCAAATGCTCACAGATACACATAACCAGAAATGAATCTTAACAACAAGACATGGGTCCGGAGGGACAATTCAGCAGTAAGAGCTCTGACTGCTCTTCCAGAGGACACAGTTTCAGTTTCTAGCACCCTACGGTGGCTCATCACCGTCTGTAACTCAAGTTCCAAGGGATCTGATGCCCTCTTCTGGCTTCTGTGGGCAATGCACTCATGTGATGCACATGCAGACATGCAAGCAAAGCACTCATACACATAAAATATGTTTTTAATAGAAACAACTCACCTGACTGGCTTCTGGGAGTCCAGGAACCCTCATAATCACGTCTGTGCAAAGTAAAGATACTAGAATCCCACCCCAAAGGATACGACTCAGAGAAACACTGAGAAACAAAAAGAAATGCACTGAATCACTATCCCATGGCTACTGGTAAACTCCGGTACAGTGACGGGCTACCAATGACAAATAATCAGAATAATCCAGGAGCCCAGTCCTTCGTCTACAAGGCCAGACTGTGGTTCTCTTTCTACCATGTGGGTCTGTGGGATCAAACTCAGGTTGTCAGGTTTGGTAGCAAGCCCCTCTACCCACTGAGCCATCCTGCCAGCCCATATTGTAATTTTAAGTAGTTGATATAAAAAACATTTTAAAGTGAACCTATCATAGTACTGGCCTTGTATTTTAACCACCCCCCTTGCATATAAAACGTTGGGGCATGGTTTACTTAAAGTCTGTCACTAAAATAGTGACCACAAAAAAGAGTCAATTCCAGGCTTTTTTCACAAAATAAAGAGTTGTGGGTTTCTAATTTTCCTCTCATGCATTGAAGTTATTTTCATTCAATAACAAGGAGTCATCTTATTTTCTATCTAAAGTTCTCCTGTGTTCATTTGCACATAATCTTGGTTCCTTATGAAAAGAAAATACAGTAGGCAAAGGGGAGTTGGTACCTTCAGGCAGACTGCTGTAACAGAGTTTGACACTGACGTATACTGATAGGTCTGAATTCTGACCCCTGACCTCTAAATTCTTATATTTTCGAAGAGACAAGAGATATTCACAGTCAGATTCTGTTCACAGAGCCAGTATTGAATGCCAGTAACAGGACAGCGGTGAAACCGTGTGGCTCCTGGGCAAGCAGTCCCAACCACTGACTGCCTCTTTTCTCTTAGAAACATGAGTCTCATAAGAATTATGATGGGCTGGAGAGATGGCTCAGTGGTTTGGAGTGCTTACTGCTCTTGCAGAGGACACAACACCCACACCAGGCAGCTCACAGTCACCTGTAACTCCAGCTCTAGAGGATCTGATACACTTTTCTGATCTCCGCAGAAACCTGTACTCAAATGCAGACACACACACACACACACACACACACACGTAAAAATAACAAAAACAAATCCTAAACAAACATGGAGATAGAAGGCTCCACTGTTAAGAGTACTGGCTGCTCTTCCTGAGGACCTGAGTTCAATTCCCAGCACCTACATGGGGGCTCACAACCACATGTAACTCCAGTTCCAGGGATACAGTGCCCTTGTCTGGCCTTGGAGGTGATGCATACATGTGGCGGTACACAAGCATACAAGCAGGCAAAACACCCACACAGGAAAAAATTTAACCTAAAAAAATAAAATAATAAATCTTAAAAGACTACTGAATTGGAAAAAGGTCAGATGCAGGCATGGGAGGTGCCTGGTGAACAGGAAGAACAGTTTCAAAGATGGGGGAGGAGGAGCCTGCACAGCACCTGAGGAGGGATGGATCAGAAGTAAGAGACGTGGGTTACTGAACCTGAGGGTATTACTCTCTGCAACTTCACGTCTGCGATACTGCATATCAGACTTCGTTGTTTGCTTATTTTGAGACAGGACCTCCTGTAGTGCAGGCCTTCAGCTGGGGGTGGGGGGAGACCACACGACATGAGTCTGGTCTTGAACTCTGGATCTTGCCATCACTTCCCAAGGGCTAAGATTACAGGTGTGTGCTGGCATGCTTGCCCTCATAGTAAACATTTAAGGAAAAATTTCAAGAACTCTATCAACTCAAGATTCTACGATATGAAACCCCAAGAAATAACAAGCCACCACTGAAGGTATTGATTAATCAAAGAGAAATAATGTTTAACACAGTTTATCAATAAAAACCGAAAGCTGGCTCAGTAAGTATGATTAAAACTACAACGGGGTGGAGACAGCTCTGGTTAACAGCACTGGCTGCTCTTCCAGAGGACCTGGGTTCAATTCCCAGCACCCACATGGCAGCCCACAGCTGTCTGTAACTCAAGTTTCAGTGGATCCAACTCCCTCACATACAGGCCAAACACCAATAAACAAATTTAGTAAAAACTACAACAGAAAACACAAGAACGGATAAGAAAATATTAATGATAAAAAATATTCAGAACACTGGACAATAGTGTAACATTTGTAGCCGTAGGTTGGTTTTTTTTTTTTTCCTGCCTCACACAATTTAACAATGAGTAACAAAATTTAACAGTCCACATGGTAATCATATTTATAAGCAATCAACTTTAATAGCATAATTTTCAAAAATTAAGGGGTTCTGCCTTTAAATTTTACAGTTGTACATGGGGTGGGGAGTAAGGAAAAAGCAATCAAAGAAGAAATTCCAGCATTGTGTGTCTTAAAATCGGCCCAGCAAGGAATGGCTCAGCAGCACACACAGTATCCAGACATTCATGCAAGCGAAATTAAAATGTTTGATTAAAAAAATTCCAGCAGAATTGTTTTTGGCCCTCATTTATTCCTATGTTAAATGTAAAAATGATGAAAAACCTTGAAGGAACAGAAATCACAATATATAATACACCAATTTTGCAGTTGCCCTGTAGATTTTGAAAAAGTGGTTTTTCTCTGCATGTACAAATTATCTCTGGGCTGGCTCGTTATTATGTCAGCTTGACACAAGCAAGGGTCATCCGGGAAGAAGGAATCTTGGCCTAGAAAATTCTCCTGTAAGAACTGCCAGTCTGTAAGCGTCTTGACTACTGATTGATGTGGGAGGGCCTAGCTCACTAAGTGGTACTACCCCTGTGCTGATCCCCGGTGCTGTAAGAAAGCAGGCTGAGCAAGCTATGCGGAGCAAGCCAGTAAACAGCATCCCTCCATGGCTTCTGCTTCAGCTCTTGCCTCCAGATCCCTGCCTTGAGTTCCTGCTGTGACTTCCCTCAGTAATGGAGTGTAACCTTAGATTCTAAGTGAAAATAACCACCATCCTACCATGCTTTTGGTCATGGTGTTTTATCACAGCAATAGAAACCCTAAGACAAGACTTGAAATGTTATGCTCAGATTAATGAAACAGAAATATTCTGGAACATGAAAGTCTTGAGGGATGAAAGGGAGATGGCTTTTTTATTTTTAAAAAGACAAACATCTGGGGACTGGAGAGATGGCTCAACAGTTAAGAGTACTGGCTGTTCTTCCAGAGGTCCTGAGTTCAATTCCCAGCAACCACATGGTAGCTCACAACCATTTATAATATGGTCTGATGCCCTCTTCTGGCATACAGGTGTACATGCAGATAGAGCACTCATATATAAATAATTTTTTTTAAAAAGATGAGCATCTTTGCACTCAGAAAAAATGGTATACACATAATGTATTTTAAACATTAATTTCTTTGTTTTCTGGTTGAACACATTAATTCTTCCATAAATTGAGGAAAACAGGGGACAGTGTCAACCATTTGCACCAGTAAACAGTAGCTACTGATGGTATACATTTTCATTAACTTGAAATAATAAACACCTACTGTCAGTGCAGGGCAGGCACACATGCTTGGCTTCCTACCTCAGCGGCCTCCCATTGCCCTTGAATCACACACCCGAGGAAAAAGGCTGAAGATAACCAGCCATAACTAAACCACATTCTTCGTAGTCTGTTCTCTCAGGTTTGGCCCGCACGTTTGCTTTAAGCCAAAAACAGGTACTGCACAGTTCTTAGGTGTTGTGTGGAAGTTGTCTTTTTGGCTAAGAAATGTTCAAGAATTGTTTACAAAGTCTTTAAATAATGTTTTGCTCCCAAAGTTCTACAGGGTATCAGGAGTGTATGTCTAGCACATTCTGTGAGGGGTGCTCAGTTCCACGCACTTGCACTGTGGAAGTCTTCCGGGCCTGTGCTGCGAGCCAGCTGAGAAAGCATGAATTCTGGGCTAGACTGGCAAAATGCCTTGTTGCAGGGGTTGGTGGCCTGGGCTCTTACCGGTTCAGGAAGTGAAGAGCTTGTCTGTAAGGGAATGTGATGTGAATATGTGAGTCTGAATCTTCAGGGACAGGCTGGAGTGGGGGCTGGAGAGGGCTTGCACTGTGCATGAAGGTCAGGCTGTGGAGAACACACTTGGAGAAAGAATTAGGAGTGTGCTCCCATTGTAGGTGTGAGGGCTGATTTGGGAGCACATATTGTTGGGAGTCATAGGTTTGGGCTGAGGAGACCCCGTCTGTTATGAAAGAAGTTGCTGGTGATGAGCTGCAGGTGCCTACCTCTGTTCCCAAGGCCTCTGTTCTCAGGCATGGTGCTGTGGTTCCTACTCATTCCCTGCACTTGGGGGCTCGCCACTGGAAAACCTACTATTTTAGAACAATGAAGAGAAGATATAATAATCACCTCCAAGCCTGATACTGAAAATATTTCGGAGACCTTAGTTTTTTCTAATTAAAAAAAAAAACAAAACACCTCAGATGGTGAAAGTACTAATGTTTTAATTTCTAAAATGCTACCAGAAATTTGGAGAAACATAAGACGCCATGTTGGAATGAGTGCACGTAGGGGTATGATCCACTGAAATACCCGGACTCTTGAGAAAAGTCAAAATTCTTATATCTACAAATATATCCTTACCTACAAAATTAAAAGACACTACCTGTCAAAGGCAACACAAAGGTCGAGTAAAGAAACTAGGAAGACAAACCACCAAACCCCATACTGTGGTACAGTATGGCAAAACGGCCAGAGTCAAACCGCAAAGAAATACTCCAAAGCGTAAAGAAAAATCACTTCCCCTGAAGAGTAAGAGGAGACAAGAGAGCCACCCTGCTAGACGAAGTGGCCATCAAACTGCAAATCAACCTGGAAAAGCATGCATCAAACTGCAAACCAACCTGCAGAAGCATGCCTCAAGCTGCAAACCAACCTGCAGAAGCATGCCTCAAGCTGCAAACCAACCTGCAGAAGCATGCCTCAAGCTGCAAATCAACCTGCAGCATGCTTCAAGCTGCAAATCAACCTGCAGAAACATGCCTCAAGCTGCAAATCAACCTGCAGAAGCATGCAGCCTCCGCCACGTGTCACAGTCGATTACAAGATCTAACGCAGCTCACCACGCATGGGAAGGCGGCTGAAAGAAACCAGAAACCAACCGGAAGTCGCCCGAGCAGACCCCGCCCAGTCTTCGTCCCCACCCACAGCGGGAGAGCCGGAAGAGCCCTTTGCCCCGCCCGGAAGCCCCGCTCAGCCGCGCTCTGTAGGCGGTGGACGGTGGCGCGCTTCCTCCAGCTCTGAGTCTGCGCGGGAGTTCCGGACGAGCGGCGCCCGGGGCTGCGGAGCGGCGTCTGACGGCGGAGGACGGAGACGTGAGAGGAGGATTCAGCCGAGAACGCGCAGGAAGAGCTGCGCCCTGCTCTGAAAACGGACGCGCGCTCGCGTGGCGTTTTGTGTTCAGTCTTGGGGAATTTAAGGCTCTCCATCCCCAGTTACGTGTTCAGAAAACGCCGCCTTGGGAACGTAAAAGGAACTAAACCGGAAGTTTAAGGCTTTTCCTCTGTAGCCAGTGTAGAGCCGTTGAAGATAGTGAACGGGTTTGACATGAATGCCTACGGAAACCAGAGTGGGACAAGCATTTTGAAGACGTGCATTATTTTGAGAGCAGAGTGGCATTCTGAGACATTCTCAGAACTTCGCCTCCCGGACATTCTTTGGAAATTTTTCTTGAAGGATTTTGTTTTATGTGTTTGGGTGTTTTGCCTACATGGATGTATATGCACCACATGCATTCCTAGTGCCTTCAGAGGCTAGAAAGGGGAATCAGATACCCGGGAATTGTAACCAGACGGTTGTGAGCCACCATGTGGGTGCTGAGAGTTGAACCTGGGTCCTCTGCAAGAGCAGCAAATTCTCTTAACGACCAATCCATCTCTCCAGCCCTGGAAAACGTTATCTGACACACTCTGATACCCAGACAGAAAACCAAGAAAACCGGTTCCAACACAGAAGACTAGTGAGGGAAATTCCTAGGATGTCAGTCAGATGGAAGGTTTCATTCATGCAGAGTGGTCTAGATTACATTATGCATCAAGAATGCCTCCAGGGAAAAATGAACTCTATGGTATGTGTGTGTGCATGCAGTAAATATAATTGAAAATATGGGAAATTCTTTTCTTTTTTGAGATAGGATCTCACTAAGTAGCCAAGGCTATCCAGGACTTACTGTATAGCTCAGGCTAGCCTCAAATTTATGATCCACCTGCCTCTGTCTCCAGAGCACAGGGATACAGGTGTGCATCACCACTCCCAAATGGAAAATATTTTCATTATGACAAGTTATGTTATTTTTTATCAATGAAGTACAACGGGAGAACAAGAAGCCTTGAGAACTCTTAGCAGTATATTTTGGTATCTCTCCCTGAAGCGCTGAGTATCTTAATTGTGGAGTAATTTCATCTTTTCTGTTTTAGGCGGTATGTATGGAAGAGAAACTTGAGCTCATTATTTAGAAAGCTACCATTTCCCTTTGACAGCCACTTATTTCCTCATGTTTCCCAAAGTTAGATTCCACTATTGTAACGTTGGTGATTTCCTTACTCAGTGATCTTACAGTGGTTTTGTAAATGCTGTTCACAGCTAAACATACAGTCGTTTCCTTTCTACCAGAATTTTTTGTTTCCCGGCATTTGGTAATTACCTACTTTGTTTCCTGTGTGCATAATAAATAGTAATAGTCTATTACAATTCTTTCAGAATGGTCACATACATCAGGTGGTCTGTCCGTTGCATTTGGGATCCTCTAGCTCTTTTTAACATACCCCATCTCAACTTCCTTATCTCTAGGCCTGTGAGACAACTGTCATGCTAGACTCTCCACCACTCTGGGGATTTCCATTATTTCTGCCTTGGTTCCACCTACTTTATGGATCATGTAATTTGTATCTCCACTATTTCCCCTTATCTAATTGAGCATGTCTCTGGTAACTTCCAAGAGGAAGATGGAAGATTCTTATTTTGCTTGTAGTTGTGGATTGATACTGTTTTCATTTCATTTACTGCATCCACTTACATGGACCCTATGTTGAAAATTCAGGAGGGCCAGGGATGGATCGGCGATCAGCTGAGTCTTGAGATTGTAAGTTCATTTTGTATAGTCTATTATTCAGCACCCCTAGTGCAGGGTGAGTAACCTTCCGAGGAAGATCAAGAGTCTGTAATATTAAATACAAAACATGTAACGTAAGTACAAATACTGGATAAACTCACATAACTGAAAAGCAAAATGCCAGTGCTGTAGTTATCCAGATACTGAAGTCGATGGCAATCAGTCATTTCTTAACTTCTCATACTGTCACACTGGCGATTGAATATTTAAAATGTGTTCTTCAAAAATGTCATACACATCAACAGCATATCTTAACCCCTCTCCTGTCCTCCAATTCCCTGCCATTTTCCTCCCAACTTTGTCCTCTTATTATTTAGTAATTTGTTTATTTTAACCCACTGAGTGCAATTAGTGCTGACCATGTGCACATGGGGACAGGGTCATCCACTGGGGCACAAAGTTATGTGTGTTTTGGAGGGGGCATTCAAACCGCAGTACAACTGTAGCTGATCAGTTTTATCTGCTTGTTCAACCAGTGTAATAAAATGAAAGTATAAATTTACTTATTTTAACTGCTTAAAATCTAATCAAAATAAATTTTAATAGAGCTAGAACTTCTGGTCCTTAAAAGTTGTAGATGCCAAAGCAAAAGCCAAGATAAAGAGAGGAGAAAGAAAGAATAAATGGTGAAAGAAAAGGAAGGTGGGTAGTTGTGAGTGACTTAGTGCAAGAATAAGACTTGGCTTCAGAGAACACTGTGCTTTATTTATTAAGCAGAGTAATAAGCAAGGGGGAGGAGGGGTGGTTGAAAAGGCACAGGGCACTGTGACAGCTCATCTGGTGTTGCCAAGTAACCTGCAGTGAGAGCCTTCTCGTCTCCAGAGTCTTCCGGTTCTGATGCTACAGCTACAAAGATATATGTGGATTTTGAAGAACAAAACTAAATAATGGGTTTAATGACCACACACTTTTTATTTTCCTGGAATTATCACTCCTGAGTATTTGCTTCAAGTACATGAAGCAAATGAAATGGAGGTAGATGTGCACACTTCATAGACCTCAGCAACTGGGAAATGGCTGTGAAGAGCAGAAACAGAGTATTAAGAACTAAGTACTAAGGGAGCTGGAGAGATAGCTCAGTGGTTAAGAATACTAGCTGCTCTTCTAGAGGACCCAGGTTCATTCCTAACACCCTCACGCAGACATACATGCAGGCAAAACACCATTGTACACAAAATTAAAAGAAGAACAGAGAACTAAGAAAGACTTTTAAAGCAGGGGTTTTCTCCCAGACTCTGCAGCCCTCAGAGTGTAGGTTCCTGGGCATGGGTATTGAGGTCCACAAGCTTTACAGAGTTCAACCCAAAGAAGGAAGCCAGAATCTGCAAAAGCCGAGTCATTTTTTTTTCTAAATTCTTCTTAGATTTTGTTATAGAATAGTCTGCTCTTATTCAAGATGTTGTAAAGTCGAGGATTTTTCTCTCCATCCCAATACTAAAATTTATGAAATACACCAAAAAATGAACCAAAAATATTTACTGGCAGGAAAATGTGAGGGGAGGAATATAACTACACAGGAAAAAAGTTTTCCAAGTGAGAGAAGTGGGGAGAAGGGGGAATCTGTCGTGGCTGCTTCCTCCAAGAGACTGTATTCTGTAAAGAAGACATTACCTCCCCATAATACGATCTGTGATGCTCCATCAACAGACCAGCCCACTGATAGAGGGAGATGCCCAAGGTGGCCATTCCTAGTCCCACCACCAGCTGCAGACCATGGCTTCAACACAGACCCTACGAAAGCCCCACAACCAAACCATTACATGTTCCAGTACAGCTGTGGACGACAATCTCAAGTTGAAGAATTTTTATCAAATGGCTAAAATGAGGATCTGAGCAGAGAGCTTCTTTAGACTGACTCTCCAGATCATCATCCTTTATTAACTTATTGTATATCAACACGATATCCATAAAGCAATACTCCATTGTAGAATTACAGAACACTATGTCACTGAGCATAAGTAAATCATAATTTTCTTGTTGACGTGTGAGATTCGATGAGACCTCACTCTCAGAAACAAACTGCAGGAGTCATATGTTGGCAAAAGTTTGGGTAATTTCAGTGTGGACCAGTTATTAGATAATATGAAAGTGTTAATTTTATTAGCAGTTAGAACAGCAATGTAAACATATTCATATATTTATTATTGGTTTTTCAAGACAGGGTTTGCTGTATAGTCTTGACTGTCCTGGAACTTGTGCTGTAGACCAGGCTGGCCTTGAACTGAGAGATCTGCCTGCCACGTGCTGAGACTAAGGGCATGAGCCACCATGCCCAGCAGTCTATATTTTTTTTAACCCCAACTTTTGTGGTGTTCTTTTTTGCAGAGCACACTGAAGTATTCAGGATTGAGGAATCATATCTGAGATTCACATTAAAGTATCTGCCGCAATTTTGGATCGAGATATTAAAACATGAAATGTTAGCTATTATTAAATCAATATTAATAACAATCACAGCTCCCTTTACTTTCTAGTACTTGCAAGTTTTCATAATAAGTAAAAAGCACAACAAATAAAATGCAGTCATCAGGTAGTACAGCTCCAGCCCCAGCTTAGCAGGTGGAGAACTTGAGCTACATACAGAGGGCATGGATTTTTGTCCTGGGCTTTCAGCCCTCCCCCTCCAGCCACACCTGCCTCTCAGACACTTATTTGTTGTTCCTGGCTTTTTAAGTAAAAATGGCAGCAAGTACTATTAGTCCCTTTAACACCCTTGGTACAGGGGAGGCTCTGGGACCCTTGCAGGCTTTAGTGTCACAGTTGAGATGGAACAGAGCAGGACAGTACGGAGGAGGCTGGCAGGGATGTCAGCAGCAGCTGTCACTCAAGAGCAAGGTGGTCACCTCAGTTTTCCTTTGAGAACAGAGATCTGGAAGGAGAAATCGTCCTCCGTCCTTCAGGGACTCCTCTGAACCTCCCTCCAGGCGAATCAAGCTCCAGCTCCCTCGACATTTCCTCCCAATTGCAGACTTGTTTGTTTCAAAGCCTTTCCAGCTCTTGGCATCACAGCTGAAGCACCACAAACCCACTGAATCAAAATGAACCCCCATCACACAACGCAAGTCACTTTGGACCACCATCCAAAGTGTGGCAACTGAGTGAATTTTTTAATATCTTGCAGTGAAAGATGTGTTCAAGGTGTTTTTATTTAAAAGTGAGCCAATCAGTTCCTTCACCTTGACAGTGGTGGAGAAGGAGTCTACCATCTTGTCATTCTCTATCCAGATTCCAGGGGAAGTAACCCGATCATTTAAAAAAGAATATTCTGTAACCTCGACATTTAAGAGGCCAAAGCAGGAGAATCACTTGACCAGCCAGCCAAAATATTGAGACCTTGTCTTGAAAGAGGAAGAAGAGGAAAGGGAGGTGGGGGTGGGGAAAGGAGAGGAGAGACCAAGAGCCAGAGACTTCCCACTGAGCCAGAGGCCACAATTACTGGGTGATTTCCCTCCCCGTGCATGCTATTTGCATGTAAGGTTTACTTGTGTTTTCTGGGCATGCACTGGGAGCTGAGGACAGACACTTTGTTCACCCACTTCCCTGAACCCCCTTCTGCACCAGAATGTGAGCACTGGCACCTGGCCTTCCAGATTTTCCACGGGTGATCCACACATGCACCATTAGAGCATGAAGCTGTAAGAAACTAGCTGGAACTGGTTCCCTCGTGGGCCAGAGCTGACCTCATTTCCTAGGGAAAGTCGGGGAGCAGGTGTGAGCAGAAGGAACCCCGGACTCCAAAGGCCTCGACTCCAGCAGCAGGTCTGAAGCTTCGAATCCCAGACTCTGCTCTGGCCACACTCCATGTGCTGGGGTAGGGTGGAGGTTAAGGACATCCTACCCTCCCCCTTGCTACCTTTCTTGGAGAGCAGCCTTGGCCCCACCCTGACTGTGTGGTAGTAAAGGATAGGTCAGACCACTAGGGGTGGAGATGCAGCCCTTGGTCCTGTCCAGTCATAGCCCAGTATTCAAGGACCCAGAGGCAGTAACAGCTCCACATTGGAGGAATCAGTTAAGGCAAAAGCAGTAAGACCTTTGGGAGACTCCATTTCTCACTCACTAGCTGTGGGTTGAACATTCTGTGGTTACCACCAGCTTTCCTGGGCCCTGAAGCTGTGGCTCCCCTGCAGTGAGTGTCATTTGGTCAAAGGTACCCTGAATGGATAGGGTGAGAGGGGCATCCCGGAAGCAGGGTGAGGATGCGAGCCTTGCCAAAGAGGCTGAAGAGAGATGGGGGGGAGCCTCCTCCAACACCAGGCCTGTGTCTGTGTCAGGCTGGGAAGTGGTGAGCTTGCTGGGGAGGAACAGGGCTCAAGCTAAGCAGGTGTGCTCATGGGGATAGGAGGCTCGGTGGCCCAGCAGTGCTGCTTGGTGGGTCTCCTGGTCGGAGGCTGTGGGGAGGCTCCAGCCGGTCACCGGGCCGTCATTCCCTCCTGCAGACGACTGCCCAGGGCGGTCAGTCGTCTTGGGGCGCCCTGAATTCCGGCATGCTCCAGGTGCGCGGCGGGGGTGGCGCATCGCGCTCCACGTCCTCCGAGATGGTCCGGATGTCGCTGGCGAAGGGCGCGATGCGTGCGCGGGTCTTGAAGGACGACAGGCTGCCGCGAGGCCTCAGGCTCCACTGACGGGTCAGCCTGTGGGCCTCCTCCTCCTGCTTCGTCTTCTCCAGGGCCTCCTGCAGTGCGGAACGGAAGAGCCGCGCCACCTCCTGCACCTCGGGCTCCTTCTCCGCCAGCAGCTGTCGGAACCTGCAGAGTCGTGGTGGGGTGAGCATCCGCCTGCCGGCAACTCCCCCCCTTGCTCCTGACCCGGTCAATCCTGGGCTCCTGACCCTTGATTTCCCCAACAACAACAACAAAAGTAAGGCTCTAAGGCTGAGGGGGCAGAGTCCTCAGAGGTACTGAAACTGCACCCTGGCTGAGTGAAGTGTTCTGTTCACCCCTCTACCTGCCCCCACTTGCGCTGGCTGTTGCTCTGAAATGATGTCTGATTATGTGATTATGTCTCTGCGTGTAATCACAGAGACCCATCTCTCCAGCTCCATGTCTCTTCAGGGTGGTGGACGCTCTGCTTTTACACTGATCCTGTTCCTCCCCAGGATGGGGAGGATGACCACTCCTGGCCTCCTTGGTCCTCTTGTCTCCCTGGCTGTTTCCTCTGCCCGGAAGATTTCTCCCTAGAGCTCAAGAATGATGCATTTGACCCCTGCCTTCCATAGAGAGCCAGTACTTGGTAGGGGGCAGGCGGGAAGGCCAGGAGGCCTTAACCCTGTGGATGCCTGGGAGTCCCCACCCAGATCAGGTTCCCTCTGCAGCTCACTAGCTTAGGACTCCTCAGCCCTGTCCTCTTTCCTTCTGAAACATTCAGAGGCGTCCATCATACAGAATCAGAGAAGTGGGCCATCCCAGCCTGCAAGGAAGGCAGTCAGCAAGAAGACTGCAAAAACCAAAGGGAGAGAATAAGAGCAAAGTCCTCTTTTCAGGGGAAGTTCAAGGAGAGAACACAGAATGTGCATGTGTTGGGGTCCTGGGGGTTAAAGTGTCCAGCTGTAGATTTGTCCTTTACAAACAGAGATGCTGAAGAGGAACTTCTGCTCTTCTGGAATCCTTCCTTTTTTGGGACTGTTTCCACCAATGGGGACAGAGATAGGCTAGGCGGGCCACAGCTCCAGGGAGGCAGGCTTAAGTTCTGAGCAGTGCTGTACCAGAGCTTTACACACCCTACGCCCTGGGCTCTCCCACACACACTCTCATCTCAGGCTGACCAGTGTCAGTCTCCAGTTTCGGAGAGATGACCTGGAAAGGCCCTAAGGAAGGAGTAAAATCCTGAAGCAACAAAATGGCTTTGAATTTGAAGACAGCCTAGGCTACATAGTGAGTTCTAGGTCAGCCTGGGCTAAAAGAAGAGGAAGAAGAGGAAGCACAGCGGGAGAAGTGGGAGAGATTGTAGACAGAGGACATGGGTCATAACCACCCAGGCAGGGAGCCAGAGAACTTACAAGCTTTGAGCCCCACACACAGCCCAAGGCCTCCAGGAGCTGCCTCCAGCCCCAGACAAAGCCTCCCCCGGTTTTATGTGCCCTTTGAGTTCTTTTTCCTGCCTCACCCCCTCTAACATGTATCTGGGCCACTCTGGCTCTAATCCTCTGGCCTCGGGCTTCTGTGACTGCAGTCACCCTCTGGAGCCAGTAGTGTCATAGCTGATCCGCAGCTCAGTGTCAGGGTTACCTGAGGATAGCAGGCCCACAGTAGGATGGGTGGATCTTGGCACATACATCTTCCAGCTGCAGCCTCTCACCAGGGCTGAGGTCATAGGTAGGCCTGGGCGCGCTGGCCAGCCAGCTGTAGTCCACACCCGTGCAGACCTTCCTGACTGCATTGCGACGCTCCCTCTGCTGCTTCTCCACCTCTCGCATCTGCCCAGCCAGCTCCATCATGAGTGTCTCCAGCACCATCTCGGCTGGGCTTCGGGCTGACAGCCGGGGTGGGGTGTCATTCCACCGGAGCCATGGGATAAGGGACATGGTCCCCAAGGCCCTGTTGAGATAGAGAAGTGGGTCTTCCCTGTGCCCCTTGTCAGCTCAGGAAGAACCCAAGAGACCAAGAAGGAAAGAGGAGAGTTGGGCCCCAGCTGAAAACATCTGCTCCCACCCTACCTCTTACAGCTCTGTAGCCTCGTGTAGGTCACAATCTCTTTGAGCAAAATTCTTCATTAAGGAAAACAAGATAGGACCATTTGAGAAGTAATTGTGAATAAGCTTGCTTTGCTATAAACATTACATATAAATAGTGTATGCAGCCATGGTGATAAGAATCCTGAAAGCATTCTGATGATTGAACCCAGAGAAATTGTTCCCCAAATGTCACTAGCCCTAAACAAAGCAGGAAACAGTTCACAGGCACTTGAGCACAATCACACACCCATGGCATATAGGGGAAAGTATGTGCATGCACACACACACCATATATAACAGACATGCACATCCACACACACACAGCACACAGTACAAGTGCATGTACTTGTACACCCTTACATCCTAAGCCAATCCAAGAAGAAAACACTGTTTCCAATGCCTCCAGTCTGAGGACGGTACACTTAAGAATGTGTGGGTTGACATTCCCTGATAAAACTCGACTCACCCACCATGCACTCATAATTCATTAATCTAGTAATCATTAGCCAAGTTCAGTGGGGGGATACAATGTGAAAGTATGGGGGGGACCCTGCTCTCATAAGACATGAGTAAAACCATTGCATCTCAGGACTAGTGAAGAGCACGCTTAGTATCTACGGGGATCACTAGAGGATGATGGGGTCAAAGCGTCCGACACCAGGGCTGATGGAAGTGGTGATCTGGGTGGTGGAGGTGGTGGCCCGGGTGGTAGAGGTGGCGGCCCGGGTGATGAGGTGGCGGCCCGGGTGATGAGGTGGCGGCCCGGGTGGTGGAGGTGGCGGCCCGGGTGGTGGAGGTGGCGGCCCGGGTGGTGGAGGTGGTGGCCTGGGTGAAAGACCCAGCTTTGGTCCAAGGTGTACACAGGGCTGCCTGAGCATCAGGTGGAAACCACTTCCAAATCAGACCAAAATGTAAGATCAGAAATTCCTCAACTATTAAAAAAAACAAGGTAAGGGCTTTCTCAGAAGGACTCAGTTACTCAGGAAATAATAACAACTGACAAGAGGAACCCGACAAAACTTAAAAAGCTTCTATACAGAGAAAAACAACTGAGCGGAGGAGCCTAAGGAATAGGAGGAAGCCTTTGATGGCCATGCACATGACGTAATTAATATCTAAAACACGCAAAGGATTTATAAAAACCTAAAGAAGAATCAAATGACGGAATCAGTATGCGGGCTGATGAGGTAAAGGGAATGTTCTCAAAAGATGAGATACAATTGGCCAATGACCATAGAGAAGGGTTCAAACCTCACCAGCCAGAGCTGGTCTCAAGTGTGACCTCCTGGGCCCCTCTCTCCTGGAAGCCTGAGCTGGCCTGTGAAGCAGACACTTTCTCAGAGGTGAAGGCTGAGTGGGCCTCCTGATCCTGAGCTCTGTGAACTCTGAACTTCTGGGTCCCAGCTTGAGGGTCTCACTGGACAGGGAGGGCATTCTCAATTTCCTTTCCCCACCCGATGCTCCTTCACCCTGGCCCTGATCCAACAGCAGGGAGGTATTTGCTGCAGCTATTTCTGGCACCAGCTGCTCCCCAGGAGGCTCTAGGGACAGGTCCTGATTAAGTTCTTAAGGCCGCAGGATGGGGAGGGAGCGGGGAGGGGACAGTCTGCAGACAGCTGCCAGCCAGGCTGTATGGGACCTGCCCTGGGAGATTGAGTTTTTGGCTTCCCATCTCCTCACCTGAAGAGCAGAGCTCCCTGGCAGGCTTCCAGATCCCTCACACTCTAGCTCACCACTAGAGCCCATGACAGAGCTTGGTGACCTCAGAACCTGTAATGGAGGCCTGCTCCCCACTAGCCTCAGATACAAGCCTGGGTTTGAACATTAGGGTGAGCTGGATATGATATTAAGAATGACCGTTAACTCCCTTAGGTGTAAAGCAGTCCTGGGGTCTAGGGAATGTTAGGGGGTCATGCTGGAGTATTTGTGAATGTGGGCAAAGTCTCATGCCCCAACTCTTCAGACAAGCAACATGCATATGCAAAAAAAAAAAAAAAAAAAAAAAAAAAAAAAACCTGTTTCATCTGAGATTTTTTCGGTGTCATACTTTTCTGCCAACTTTCCTGCGTGTCGGCACATGCAACTGTGGAATTCTCTACCAGCAGGCACCGGCAGCATGCTGAGCCAGCCTGAGGCCTCAGCAGTCCGGGGGGGGGGGGGCGGGGGGGGGCCTGTGCTGTGCCTTCAGAGGCTCTCCCAAGGAGAGCATGCACACAAACAGTGTGCTAGAGGGCGCTCATAATCCAGCACTTCGGAGTCTGAGGAGGGGGTCTTAGAGCCATTGCAATGCTTCCACAGAAGACAGCACTCCCGAATGGAAGGCACCTCTGAGAGGACATCCAGGAGATCCCCACTGAGAACTCACTGTCTCGTTCTCCCTGACCAGCCAGACCTTACCTTCCTCATCTACACACGGGGTTGACACACCATGTGGCACACTCCCCAGAACGTCTGTGACACTCAAAAGGTGTATGAAGTCCTATGCATGCCTGGGTCTGCCATCCCAGAGCCTGGCACACAGTCTGGAAGTGGGTGCTGCCTCTGTGCCAGCCAGTTGACAGAGAACAGGCAGAATGCTGGCCTTGTCTACAGATGTAGCGGAATATTTGAACCAGATATTGTATCACTATATGTTCTGTCTTTCTGAAGTGAGGCTCCTGTACCTGTAAGATATGCTTTCTGAGGTGTATGGGGGAAGGGGACTTCTTATGGCTTTGCAGCTTGCTTCACTCTGCAAGACCTGCTCCCTGCACCTGTTCAAAGATGCAGGAAGGCTAAAGCAATGAATGCTAAAGGCCATTAGTTTATCTTAGTGCCACTGAAGAGTCCTTATCGCCTTTGCAGCCTTCTGAGCTGCAACTAAGGGAAGATCCTGCTGGCAGACTCTGCAGGCTGTGAAGTTCTATTCATTTGTGTAATTAAGGCCTGTGTGAGTAGGACAGAGCTTTGAGTCAATAAAATACCTAGATGTCACATGCTCTGGGTCAGTTCAGGTTGTGGTCTGTGAGAACCTGGGGATATGAATCTCTCCCATGTCTGGAAATGGAGCAGGATGGGTGCTGCTTTCTGCTAATGGCTCCTCCCCTCTTCTATCCCTGGGTCTCCTCGGCTAAGGAGCACATCCCTCCCTTTAACTTCAGACACGCTTGGTGGTCTGGTTGCTCCCATCGCTTCGGCTGATTGCTGTCTCAGATGAGGCATGCTGAGGTTGAGAGTATGCCAGCTGTAGGTACACACTAGCCTGTGCCCAGATCACTGGAGTCTCAGTTTCCCCACTGTAAGGGGGCAATGAAGGTTCTTGCTTCAAGTTCCTGTAAAATCAGATAAGCCTAGATAAGTGCTTCCTATATCAGAAGGCCGGTCTACCTGTGGCTTGTTTCTCCCGGCTGGAGAGGACCATCACCCCATATCACCCCACATGGTAGCTCACACGTCCAGAGTATACTATTCCCTCGGGCACCAGCCACACACATGATATGCACACATACATGGCGGCAAAAAATCCTGCCCCTGGATTTGATCATCTTACCTATTTCTAGGAAATGCACAGATGTCACTATGTCATGAGTTGTTTTTATGGATATTTCAACAGTCAAATTTCTACACCGCTGGTTCGCACAACCAGCCTCATTCCCACATCTGCCCCTAGGTGGCGCTCTCCTCTCACCTGCCCTTCCCCTGTGCACTGTCACTTCTGTGCATGCACTCTGAACCTCTTTGAGACTGTCCAGTCTATTTCTGGACATCCCTGAGGACAGTGACTTTTCACCTTAGCAACGCTCCAAGCCTGCTCTGAATCCCGGAGGGCAGGAGGAGCCTGGTTCAAGACAGAGGAGACTACTATGCTCAGTGGTGCCACACAGTGAAAGGGATGCTATCCTTGATCCAAGAACCCAGAGAGGGCCACACCCAGGGCTCCCCCCTTGTATAGCTGGGCTCCCACAGCTCAGCAGAGTATCTCAGGCTAGGCACGGCTCTGTTCCTGGTGACCCCAGGGCCTATGGGCATCAAGGGCACCTGACACAGGTGCATCAATGCTGTCCCAGAGTATCGGTTACCTCTTGGGGCAGGCTGTGTCCACTGAGGGTCATGGCAGAGGCCCAGAAAGCATATGTAACTGTTCCCCTGACTAATTCTCTTCCCAACTGTTTTTCGGAGGCCCGAGATCAACTTCACAGGCTGCAAGTTGATCTTGTTTCTTTTTAGCATCAGAAAAGTTACCTGTAACCCACCAAGCCAGGTGTGAACCAGCCTGACCTGACCTCACCTACTTGGCAAAGACCTCATCATCCCTCAAACCCGCTTCTAAAGGCCAACTTCCTCCTGTAGCCTGGCTCTCACTGCTTCCCGTAGAGACAGCATGGATCTCAGTGGCCGTGGGATGCATCATCCCAGCATTTGTAATGATGGATGATGGATGCACTGGTAGGTGGGATGAGTGGGTGGGCTGGTGAGTGAGTAGACGGATGGATGGACCAGTGGGTGGATGTACGATGAGTGAGTGAATGGGTAGATGGATGCGTGCATGGAAAGGAGGGTCTGCAGATAGATGGAGGGCAGAGGGGAAGACGGGAACAGGAGGATAGAGGGTAGGTGGATGGATGGACGAGTCTCGGTCAGTTTTCTTCACACTAAGGCAAAGGGGCAAATACTCAGGTCTGGCTATGGTGGATAATCTCCAAGAAACTCTCCCTTCATCCCAATGTCACAGACAGATCATTTGCATTAAATCCTCCCCACCATCAGCCAGCTTTCCTCCCTGGTGTCTGATTGAGACTCGTGGTGTGCGCCATTGTGGGTACCACACGTTTCCTGGTCCCTGCTGTATGCCAGTCTTGATGTTGCACCTTGGAAGTGCTGAAGCTGCATTTCTCAAGTGGATGGGGTGGATGGGACCCCTAGTTGGAGGTTTGCTTTCTCCCCCAGCCTGTGTCCTCTGCCTAGCTCATGGGAGAGCACCGAGCCTAATCTCCCTCAGAGGCTTGCTCGGCCCAGAGCAGACAACAGCTGTGACTTCCCACAAGCTTATGAAGAAAGAACCAGGCGGGAGCCCCAAGATCCGGCCTACTTTCTGGTTCCCAGATAGCCAGGGAAGCCCCCCCCCCCAAGCTCAGAGGCAGGTGCAGCTGACTCCTGAAGGCATAGCTGTGCATTGTGAGGGCCAGAGACCACCACTTCTGGGAAGACCCCCTCTTACCTGACCTCGTTCAGGGGGAACGGCACTGTAGGGGTCCTGCCTTCTGCTGCCCAGCCTGGGAGGGGAGAACCTTGGTCTCCTCTGGGAAAGTAGAAAGTTGAGCAGTTTAAGTGAAACTCCGTCCTCACGCCCTCTGCCTCTTCCACGGCTGGCACACTCCTGCGCTTTTTGCTCCTCCTGTCTCAAGAAGGTCTGCTGGCCGCACTGACTGGAGGAGGGCCCAGCTGGGCTAGTGTTTGTGGAGTGTGTGTTAGGTCCCCAGAGCTGAGCCACAGCTCCCTGCGGAACCAGGAGGCAGACCAGCTGCGGTTGCCATGGAGACCCACCTAAGCCTCTTGGCCTACACCAGTATTATCTGATGAGGGAGAGCTGATGAGGGAGGCTGACACAGATGGCCCGGAAAGAGCACGACTCCCAGAAGGCATCTGAGCCCCTTCTTCTCCCAGCCCCGCCCAGTTTGGTGCCACCATCCTCGCAGACTCTCAGTGCAGACTCACCTGTTCATGGCAGATGTCTCCAATTGGCTGGTGGATGGGGCCTGATGCAGATGTGCTCTTTCTTCAGGAGGGCATGATTTTGGGCACCAGGAACCCGTGAGGACTTGCCTCCACCTTTCCTGTCACTCTCTCTGTCTCTTCCTCCCTCACAGCAAGCACAGGTACAGAAGGTGCAGGCAGGTCCCGGGGAAGAGAAAAGTGGGTCCTGGAGTCTAGGTGACATCAGAGGCTGACATGGGCCCTCACGCCACTCACCACTAGGCCTTTCTGCTCTTTCTGCCACGTGTAGGCTATTCTTTGGCTACAAGCCACGAGTAGTCCCGTTTGCGCCTCGCAGATGTGAGGAAGCTCTGAGACAGGAATCTGCCCTGTGAAGGGTCAGTGAACTGTGCAGATCCTCGGGACACTGGAACAGCACCAAGGAAGGGCGTGGCTTTGGACACATCTCATTCAATTGTGTTGAAAGTGAAGCAGAAAGCACAGCCAGGAAGAATATAAGCCAGGCCAGACTACTCAGACTGGAATTGCCCTCCTATCTGCACATTTGGGGTCTTGGGGGTCGTTGAGGGGTGAGGTACAGTGTGAGGATTTTTCTGCCTTCCTTCCTTTGGCAGTGAGTCTCCTGTCAGGAGCTTGGTCTTATGATCAAACACTTCTCTTGGCAAGTTCACAGCATGACAGTCCTAACAAGTGAGAGGCTGGGGTAGGGGCTCTACAGTTCCTTCCATCCAGGGCTAAGGCAACCTGAGGCAAAAGCCAGGATAAGAACAGCCAACTGACCCTTCTCCACAGACCAGAGCGGGTACCCTGCTATGGGCAGAGAAAGAGTGTGGATGGTTCTCTCCAGGAGCCTTTCCCCAACCTTTCACAGACTAGAGAGTACCCAGAACCCCCACCCCCAAAACACTGACATCTCTGCCCGCCCAGCCCTTCTGTATTCCCCCAACAGAAGTCTACTCCTGTGTTTTAGCCCCAGGATTCCGGCCAAGGATGAAGTGGAGAAAGCAGCCATCACCCATACCCTCCAAGGGCTCCCAGCCGGGGGTGGCCAGTGGGCAAGTACCTGCAGAGATCCAGAGACACCCTTGGAGAGGAGCCCCGCCCAGTGGCTCCCACCTCCTTTCCACACCTCCTATCTTCTTGTTCCTGGACTACAGTCCTGAGAATCCCAAGCACAGAGCAGCACAGGTCTTTTACTCCCACGACTACAAAAGTCATGGTGTCAGAAGGAGTGGGAACTTCCTCAAACAGCAAAGCAGGCCAGGACAATAGCTCTATTCTTCTAAACCACTAAACCACACTCCTGCCCACTGCACCTCCATGGCCTTAGCAAATACCAGAACCCCTGGACCCAATCAAGGCAGTTGGTCTCAGAGAGAGCACCAAATATCCCCTGTCCTCTGAAGGAGGGGAGGAGTCAGGCTGTGTCCTTGTGTCTGTGCACAGTGTGGAATTCTGTTACGTTTCCTTCTGAGTCCCTGCTTGAGGGAAGAGGCACCTCCACAGACCTCAAAACACTAGATCTTGCTGGGCTGAATGAGGAGGGATGCTGGGACCACAGTGGGGGGAGGGGGAGCTTGGATTTGTGCCCTGGGGCTAAGGGGTAGACTGTGGTGTCACAGTGTGCTGAGATTAGGAACTTGCCCTTTGGGAAATCTGCTGGTTGCTAGAACTTTCCAGATGGTAGTAGCAGAGTCTCCAGAGCTTTTTTTTTTTTTAAAAAAAAAACAAAACACACACACACACACACAAAAAACAAAACAGTGCACTTGGCTCTCTCCCAAAAGGTAAACCAAAAGCTCTCACCCACCACATCAGAAGAAAGAGCAGAGTTGCCCAAGCAACCACAGGAAAAGCAGAGGGCTGCCACCTGACATCTAAGCACCAGAGGGCATCTGGGCCCATCTTGGTAGAAGCTAAGTGCCTAGTGAGAGCTGCCAGACCTGGGGAGACTCACGGAGTAAGGACTGGAAATAGAAATGTACAAAACGGACTTCGCAGCTGTGCTCTGAGGCATATCAGGAGCAAATGGAGGAGCCGCATCAAAAGTCCAAACACATCATCATCCCCAAAAGACAACAATACAATAGTTTCTAGCCTCACCTTGGGAAAAGTAGCTGCACCCCGTGGTGGACAGCACACCATGCCAGGAGTGAGACTCCAGCCGGCTCTGACTTGAGTCCTGGGGGACTTGTGCACAGGGGACAACCAGTGGGTCATGACAAGGGTGCTCACATCCTGCCAGATTAAAACAGTTGTTGGCTTAGTTGAGATCAACCTTGCTCTCTTCTTGGGAGACACCTCTTAATGAGCATGTGGTGACAAATTGTTTGGCATCTATAAAGGGACAAAAAAGAAAGTCTGGACAAGAAGACTTCCCACAAAATGAGAACGAAGGAACTGGGCTCCTGCTTTATGATGTCACCGAAGCACGTTAAGGAAGAAAATCCAAACCCATAATCCTTCAGGGCAATCTATGAATTTTTGCAATCCTGTATTTTGCATAGAGTTTAAGTACATTACATATAATTTGCAGAACATTCTCAGTTCTCAAAGCACTGGAGTGTGGGTGGATCTGCATAGTCCCAGGCTATAAAGGGCAAATTTTTGCAACTCTATTTCCTGTAGTCAGATGGCTTTCCCTCAGAGTTCAAGGTCTTCTGCTCGCTCTCCAGCGTCCTTGAGCTGCTGCTGAAGTTTCCTCCTTCTAGGATTCTAGCGCAAAGACAGAGGCCTTGTAAATGAAAATGGAAGCGGGGTTGGGGTAGGGTGTCTTCAAAGGCCTACCTCCCGAGATCCGGATCTGGACTGGACACCTGTTTGCTGGGTGACCCTGTGTAAAGGGATTCTTGTGTACCTCAGCCTGTCAGGCTACTGACACACCCACCACAATATGGAAATTTCCCCCCGAAATCTCATGCTGGGAGAAGGAAAAGACCCCACCCAGATGGTCTGCTGGAAAGAGATGTCAGGCGGTTCTAACAACTCACAGGAGGAGGCTGAGCCCAGACAGTGATGGGCCAGTGGTGGGCGGGGCCACACCTCGACTAGGATTACTTAGATGGGCTATCCTTGGCTCCTATTTAAACTCTGGTCTCACTGCAGGACCCTGAGGATTGACTTGGGTGAGGGGGGACAGGGGATGGGGGCTCTCTGGATCCTTTTGTTCCTCTTCGCAATGTGGCCCTATTGAATAAATTTCTTTTTTCTGCTTCCCATTTTTAATTGGGCTTTATAAGTGGTTTACTGAGGACAGGTGGCTGGACCTGACTTGGGGCATAGATTGTGATGACGAGTCTGATGACACTATGGAGCCTGAACCTATGTAGAACCCCTTCCTGGATCTGTTGAGAAATGGGTGTATCCTTGACATGCACCTGCTCTCTATCACCCTCATGTATCCTGGCCCTGAGCCAGAACTAGACTCTGAAGACGCCTCTGGGCTTCCGTGTTGCCTCACCCCCACCTCCACAGCTGGGAGCAGGCTGGCCATGCCAGCTTCAGAATTCCCTGTGGGCCCAGGTTCCCTGCCTGTTTGTGCTTTGCTGGCGCCAGGGCGGCATGTCCCAGGTGCCCAGGACTGAAGCGTCAGTGCTCAGCTGTGCTCCTCCTGGACACCCCAGAGTCACCTAAGCTGGTAAACATGGCAACAAGAAACAGCTGCCGTTGTTCCTTGGCTTCTGATGCCACTCTGACTTGGAGTCTCTCTCTGTTGGTGAAACCTTTAAATGAGGATCAATCCTTAGTTTCTCCCATGGCCCTTGAACTTCCCCTATTTTCCCCCTTCCCCTTCCCTGGCAGACTTCTCCTCCCGTCTAAGCCTCTTTCTGAGCAGACATTTGCCTCTGAAGAACTAAGGAATCCTCTCTGCTTTTGAATCACACAGCCTCTACCTTCTAGGGTATCTCTGATGTCGACCACAGGGCCATATTTCTGCACAAGTACAGGCTGAGTCACTAGACAGAGGTCAACCCAACCCCCATATCAAGTCTAAATTTTTCCATGAATGCAAGGACTTAAAATGACAGTCAAGCAGATAACCACTAAATGTGTTAAATCTGTACCAGCCTGTGCAACGGATGTAACTGTCGTCTCCATTTTACACACGGGAGAACATGGCCATGAGTTAAACAACCAGCCCAGGGCTAATATGTAACAAGTGGTAATCTAAAACATGATTCAAAGCAAGGCAGCCTTGTGTCACAGTTGGCCCTGGGGACCGATACAGAGCTCTACACTGAGCTCCCCTCCTTCTTTTGATTGATCAAAGTCTATTAATCCTGTTAATTGAACTCTATCAGCTGACACCAAAGCAACAAGGCAGATGCATAATGAATAACAAACCATTCTCCAGACCCCACCAGCCGAGGATACAGAAAACAAAATCATCTGTTTGCTTATTTTGAACACTTCTCAAGCTCATACAAAATACAAAAAGACATGTTGTTACTGTTCCGTATGGGTATTTTTATTATTTCTTTTTTGTTCTTGTTTTTAAAAACAGTATCTTGGGACTCCAAAATTGACTCCGCAGGTAAGAGCTCTGGCTGCTCTTAAAGAGGATGGGGATTAGTTACCAGTCCACACGAAATTATTTTTGTTGCTACTTCATAACTGTAATTTTGCTGCTGTTATGAATCATAATGTAAATATCTGATCATACATAAATCACAATGTAAATACGCAGATGGTCTTTGGCGACCCCTGTGAGAGACCCACAGGTCGAGAACGCTGGTATAGATGGTCTTTTTACTGCAATTGTTGTAACCCATGCATGATAATTTCAAAGTGTGCCTTTCAGGAGTTCTCTCCAGACTGTGTCTTTCTGTGCTTACTCCCCATCTGTGTATCTTTGGTAAGTAGTGCTTCTGATACTTACTTCCATGTTGGTTAGTTGTTTTAACAGTGTTGAGAACATGCATGTACTCTACACGTCCTGAAACCCTATGTACTCTACTTAGATTGCTATTTATTCATGAGTCTGTGCGGAATGCAAGAGCCTCATGGATTTTCACATTTTCTCCTAGAATCTAGGACCTAGATGGCTCTCAGAACTCACGTGGATGTCTATGATCCATTTGTATTATTGCATTTGTCCCAAGCCTGGTCCAGCCACCTGTCCTCAACAAGCTAATTACAAGAGCCAAACTAAAGGTAGAAAGTAGAAAAAGGGAGATTTATTCAATGTGGCCACTTGGGAGAAGGGTAAAGAGATCCAGTGAACTCCCCAGGTCCATCTTCAGGGTCCTGAAGTGAAACTGAAGTTTAAATAGAGACCCAGGATATGTACCCTAGGCAAGGTCAAGGTGTGGCCCCGCCCACCACTGACTCATGTCGGGGCTTACCTCCTATAAGGTAGGCTGATGAGTTAGAACTGTGAGACATTTCTTTCAGGTAGACAGTTCCCCTCTGGCTAGAATCTGTTTTTTCCCAGTATGAAAGTCCTGGGGTAATTCCCATTTTGGGTGGAGGGTCCATTGTTTCAGTAATCTGATAGAGTGAGGCATACAAGCATCTCTTAGAATATCTTCATCTCTGCCAGGCCTGTTACATTTCTAGCCAACTTTGGCTTATAATCATGAGTATTAGCAAAGCTCATTTGGGAAGAGAGGAGCTGCCAGTAGTCGGGCACATTTGTAAATGTATCCTTTTTTTGTGAGTGGAGTTCTTTTATCTACTTTAGTGTTAAAGAATAGATTCCAAGGGCCTGTCTTAATTCATGCCAACATCACACTGACCAAACAACATCTGTCTGAAATTTTGACACACAAAAGTATTGGCTCTCTCTTGCCTGTTCAAAGTTGTATTGGCTATTCTGGGTTTGTGGTGGTTTGAATGAGAATCATCCCATAGGCTCATATGCTTGAATGTTCAGTCCCCAATTAGTGGAAGTGTTTGGGAAGGATTTGACAAGGATGTGGCCTTGTCAGAGAAGGTGCGCCACTGGCGATGGGCTTTGAAGTTTTAAAAGCCTATACCAGGTCAAGTCTCTCCCTGCCTGCAATTTGTGGATCAGATGAGAGCTCTCTGCTACTTCTCTGCACCATGCCTGCATGCTTGCCTGCCACCGTGCTCCCTTCCTTGATGATCATGGATCCACCCTCTGAAACTGTAAGCAAGCTCCCAGTTAAATGCTTCTTTTATAATTTGTCTTGGTCATGGTGTCTCTTTATAGTAACAGAACAGTGACTAAGCAAGGTTCTTTGAAGTCCCACAGGAAACTGAGAATATTCTTGTTGCTTCCCGCAGAGATCCCTTCTTGAACTTCGGTCAGGACTACACTAAATCTATAGCTCAATTTGAGACAATTGACATGTCGATTGTATTGAGTCATCCAACCAGAAAGTGGCTGTGCATCTCCTGATGTGTGTCCTGGGGATTGAACTCAGGTCCTCCCAAGGGCAGTGTATGCTCTTAACTGCAGAACTGTCTCTCCAGCCCCCATACTCCCTGTTTTTGCTACTCTAGTTGGATTTAAATTTCTCTGTGTAAGTTATTAGTAAATGTAAATCAACTAAAGATTTATATATCAATCTATTCTGATAGCTACTAAACTGACTTTTTGGCATCTCACTCTCTCTCGGTTTTTCAAGACAGGATTTTTCTGTGTAGTCCTGGCTGTCCTGGAACTCACTCTGTAGACCAGGCTGGCCTTAAACTCAGAGATCTACCTGCCTCTGTCTCCAGAATGCTGGGATTAAAGGTGTGCACCACCACCACCCAGTTCCTCTCTCTTTTATATGTACTTTTTCCTTTCATTTACTTATTTTGTGTGTGGAAGAGTGTAGATGTTGTCATACAAGTCCCAGTGCACATGAGTGGAGGTCAGATGACAACTCCTGTCGCCATGTGGGATTGAACTCAGGTCCTCGGGCTTGGCAGTAGCACCTTTGCCCACTGAGCCATCTTGCTAAACCTCTCTTGTACATCCTTGGAGATTTTTGTATATACAAAACCATATCAGCTACCTAGAGAATAGCTCTTTCTTTCCAGTCTGGGTGTCTCTTAGTCTCTTGCCCAATTTCTCTGACTCAAATATCCACAGAAGTACCAGGGTGGACATCTGTGTCTTGTTCTGGTCAGACATGCCGGGGTAGACATTTGTGTCTTGTCCTGGTCACTTTTAGCATTAAGCACGCTCCAGCTGCCAGTTCCTCAAAGCGTCAGTTATTCAGCTGAGGAAGCTCCCTTCTACTCCTAATTTTGTGAGAGCTTGTGTTGCCAAAGGGCATTTGATTTCACGAATATTTTGTCAAAATGATCTTTCAATTTCTGTTTCTAATTTGCTCAATGGTGAATTACATTGTCTGACTTTTAAAAATTAAGTGAGCCTTGCACTCTTGTTAAGTTCTATTTGGTTATGATGTAAGAGTGGCTCACCACATTCTGAGATTTGATTTGTTAAGGCTTTGTCTGGAAACACCCCTTCTTTGTGAGTGACATTTGCTCCTCCCTTTCTTGTTCGGTCATCTAGCCTGGATACCAGCATTTGCTGCAAGTGTCATGGCACAGGCAGAGGTCAGCAGACAACTCTGTGGAGTCCGCTCTCTCCTTCCACCCGAGTGGTTCTGAGGGTAGCACTTAGAGCGTCAGGCTTTTATTGAAGTTTCAGGTGGTTGCGTGCTGCCTCACGAGGATTCTGGGAACTCAGCTCAGGTCTCCTGTAACAGCAGTAGTGCTCCTAACAAATGAGTCATCTCTTCACTACCGCCGTCATCCCTGATTCTATTTCATCACCTCTTTTATCTTGTCAATTATGTTCTTTAAAAAAAAAATCAAATGGTTACCCTCAATTGTGCAACATGTAATAACAACTACTCTGTCTTCAAATAACAGGGCATGGCTTCATGTGTGGGTAAGAGCAACTTGTAGTGGTCTTTCCAGTTCCTCCCTCTGTCCCTTAGCGTGATGTCATTCATTTCATTTAGACAGAGGCTATCATCACTGAAGATTCTAGTGCCATGATTATTTTAAACAAGCTATCTATTGGATCAGTTGAGAGTAAGAACAATCATCAATTGTCCTTTATACAAGTCCTTCCTGAGGTCTGAGTTTTTGGTGCACGTCAATGTGGAATACTTTCCTTGGAGCATAACTTAGTCATTATTGTCTTAATCACAGCAGCTGTAATTGCTCAAGGGCGACCCTCAGCTAGATCAGGCTGTTGAGTTCCATCACAGAAGGAGAGGTGGGAGGATCCTCAGACCGTCACCTGAGAGTCCAGCCACTCAGTTCTTAGGGCACCTGCCTCCCAGATACATGTAATTTTGTCCCCGTGTATGAGGTTTCAGGGGCTCAGGAGGGCAGAGGGCTAACTGAAGAGGACTCCTCCACCTGTGCAGCTATGGGGACATCATCTATGCTGAGGTCACCCCTGCTTCTGTAAGTTCACCAAGCTAGATGCGGGAGCCATTGCTTTGGTCATTCTCTAGCTGGCATCTGTCCACTTCTCTCAGTAGGAGCTAACACATGAGTCATCCCTTCTGCTGACGAACTTGTGTTATCATTTTATACCCAGTGGATCCGGTTAGCATGACGTTCTCTCCTCCTTTGTGCTTATCTACAAAAACCTTTATTTACTTTCATGTCTGCAGAAAGTGCTGCTCCATATAGAATGCCAGATGGAGGGGCTTTTAGTCCTTTCGGGACTTTTAACTATTCACTCCAGTGTTCTTGGCTTCTGACTAGATGTCATCCATTCTTGGATAGTCCGTGATTTCTCTCTGGTCACTGTCAAGATCTCCCTTGTCTTTACTATTCTGGCATTTGATCTGGGGCTATCCATCCTGCCTGCTGCTCCAGGGCTTTCCTGTGTGGGGGTGGGGAGCAATCAAGGGAAAAGGGGCTTCTTGCTAGCCAAGGCTAGGCAATGGAACACACACACACACACACACACACACACACACACACACACGACTTTGAAACCTGGACAGAGTGAGGCAGAAATCCACACTGCTGATACAAATATGAGCACAACAGCTCTGACAAGTCTGACATCTCCATCTTCATGTTTCCAATGTTTGCCCAAAGTTAGGCCAGCAGGGCAGGAGTTGGGTGGGCTGCAGGCTGCCTTGTCTTGATCTGTAGAGGAAGAAGAGCCAAGGGAAGCAGGGTTTGCAGAGTGGCCCATACCAGGGTTCTCAAAACTGAGTGTTCTCAGAGCCCCCTGGCTCTGTTTTTGTGGGAAACAGATTTTTGTGCTCCACCAAAAACAAAACAAAACAAAACAAAAAACAGGCTGGGAATTGGTCTTGCGCAGTCGGCTAATTGCGAACGAGAGCGACATCTTGTGGTGATGATGGGAAGGAACTTTGCAGAGCATGCCAACTTCACCACCAACCAGGCCAGGATGTTTGTTGCTGGACCCTGAGGCTCCGCTTGTAGTAACAGCAGAGAGAAGCCCCTCAGCTGACTCGGTCCCCTCAGATGTTAGGTCCTGCAAGCCATATTTACCTTAGGGACAGGGAAGCCCAGTGTTGGGGAATTTCTTGTTTATTTCAGACTACCTGTATTCATTTTTATGAGCAAGATCCTCCGTGAACCAACAGAGGGTAGCATCCTCTCGGTGTGGTCCAAACCAGAACAGCTGTACCTCAGCTAGTGCTCGTGACTGCTTTCAACCCAAAGCATTATTTGATGTAATACCAATGATGGCTTGTCGTCCATCCTTGGCAAGACAGATGACGATTGTGGGGCTAGAGGTGGGGTGTTTTATGAGGTGTAGAAGGGTGCAGTGGTCCCACAGCCCGGGGCAGTCAGGCAACTATGAGATGGGTAGTTCGGGGTGACTCTCTGAACTAGGGATACAACCTGAGTCTGTGTCTGGGGTCTTTCGAATCCTGGCCGGGCCTAAGCTTTGAAGACCACAAGAAGTCAGCCACTTAAGTGCAGCCAGGTTGAGCGTAGGGAAAAGAACCTCCAAGAAGAGTAAAGTTCGTGGCTCAGGGCCCATTCTACCACCAGATACTGAGTCTCACTTGTCCTGGGGCACAGCCAGGAATGATTGTGTCCCAGGCTCCAGGGCAGACGACTCCCTCTGGAACAGGATGTTAATGATTAACAACTGGGGGAGGGGCGAGGGCAGCAGGCCACCACCCCTAACCTCTGCAGCTGGGCTCTGTGCTGTGCTGAGTCGCCAGGGCCTGGCAAGCTCTGTGTAGCAGGGGTCCTGGAGTTACAGCCCCAGAGCAACTTCTGCCCTTTCTGATTGCTCACAGGCAGCAGAGGGCACCCGCTGGGCCATAGAGCTGCAGGCCAGGGAGGGCTGGTGCCTTCCCAAAGTCCTAAGCCCTCCTGATTGAGACACTTAGGGCAGCTTAGACAAACACACACACACACACACACACACACACACACACACACAGTTTTGAGGTCCTGTTGGGTTATTAACAGAGAGTCAAAGTCAAATGGGGAAGACGGGTCTCCTGTCCAGCTGTCTGTAAAGGATGAGTGTGACACAGTGTAAAGCCTCCTGGTTGAAGCTATCTGAGCAACTAGCCCTGCTTCAGAACTAGTGGGCCCTGGGTGTTGCTGGGCCCTCCCCTAGTCTGACCCAAGAGTAGCTCCCAGAGCAGGGCATGAAGGAGCCAGCGATGGCGCAGGAACTGGAGTGCAGTGCACCAGGTGGGGGTCCTCATTGGACTGGCAGCATCGCTGTAAATGGTGCTAACAGCAGCTGTCTGGGCTGCTCAGTAGGGTTATGGGCATTGTGTTCAAAACCGGACATTCATTTATTGACCCATTGATTCGTTCATTTATTCAACAAGTGTTAACTCCCTGGAACACAATGGCCTGTCTCCTCAGTGGCAGCAGACAAGAGAAACCCTCATAGAACCCTGCCCTGGGCATTTGCACACACTAATTGCAGACACAAACTTTCTTAAACTTAAGCCTGCGGCAAGGGGGCAAAGAAGGGCAACCTGAAGGGTGGGTGAGGCTGTGCTGGAGGGAAGGAAGAAGGAAGGAGGCCCAGGAGAGGGCAGGCTGGTGTTTGCAGGGTCTCATCGGGCCCTGTGACCGAAGTGCGGAGCCCTGGGAGTTGGTAAGCTGAGTGTGAGTCTCCAGCCCCTGAGCCGCTGAGCATTACCTTTTTGGGTTCTTGTCTCCTCTCACGCTCTCCCTGACCTGCCTTCTCCACACGCTGTTTGCTGAGGTCTGGCCCTGGCAGTTCAGCCACCCGAGAGGGAGAGGCAGAGTCAGCAAAATAATAAGAATAAAACCACACTTCTTATGGATGGCACAAACTGCTCTCCTTATTCCTACTGGCCCTTCCGTCTACTGCTCCTATGTCTACTCCTACTTTTTTCTACCCCTCCTACTGCTCCTTCCTACTTCCTACTCCTCCTACTGTTCCTTTTTTTACTCCTACTGTTTGTTTTCCCACGTATCATATATTTTTCCTTTTTCTTTGTTTCTTTCATTCTTTCTTTCTTTTTTTTTTTTTTACAAAGCCCCTCATGGTGAAAGATCGCATTACAATCACATCTTAATCATAAACTTAAACTTCACATAACGATTACAGGTTTTACATTTTAGTAATTACAAGTCCCATATTGTTTAAAAAACAAATTATATTAAAACCCACACCCGAACACCTAGTTCCCCAAATATTTTTCCCCGCAATACATCTATATCCTAGAAGCAACACTTTACATCAGGGGTCTCTTTGCTTTTTTGTAGGCAAAAGGAAAGTCTGTTGCACAGTTCTGTATCCTTAAGGTGCATTATAAACTCATCAGTAAATTTTTGATTATAGAGACCAGGAAGAATCAATTTTATTTGTGGTCGAGGAAGTCCAAGCCTAACAATCGGCACTGAAATTCATTTGTTATTACTTGATCATGGGTCTGTTTTTCAGAGTGAAACTTGTGGGCCCTAGCAATTAAGCTTCCTTTGTTCTAGCTTTCCTAATCCTGACCAAACAAGTCCCTAGCAAAAAGTATGTTTTCTTCTTTAGTTACTGATTCTAAGGCAGCTGGCAAAACTTCCTAATTTAACCCTGGAACTGTATGTGAAAAACACTGACTGTTCTTAGCCATACATGTTTTTTAGTTATTCCTTCTGGAGTTTCAGTAGAGTCACCAATTCAACTGAATGGCACTGCCTTGCCCAAGGAGCATTGCTCAAGGGAAAATCATCACCATTGTTATGTGTGCTAGTAACACTGCCTAGTGAGGGGTTAGAGACCCCCCCCATAGAACTTTAATAGCATAAGAGAGAGAGGGAGACCATGGTAGCAACAAGCATGATAAGACCCAGCAATAGCAAAGGGCATTCAGGAGACCATCCCCTAGGAGACTAAGGTAAAAACCTACTGCTGCCTTGCTAAACAGTAGGCTGTCTTCCTGAAGTTACAATGCTGGCTGCTGTTCCCCTGCACTGCTCCCAGCACATGTTGGTTTAGAAATGAAAGCACCTGGGAAAATCACACTGGAGGTACGACCAGAAGCAGTCTCATTCCTGTTTCAGGCCCAGGCTTCTGTGCACCCTGCTGTCCCAGAGACTCAGCCAAGAGAGTTTACACCAACCTGCTTGAAGATGGTCTCCAGGCAGAGGAGGGCTAAGGAGGTGAGGGGTCTTACTCCTGTCATGGGTGGGTCAGGCTGGGTAGTTAACATGACAAGATTGTACCGGCAGAGATGGGAGAATGGTAGAGATGAACAGGGAAGTTTGTGAGCAAGCCTAACCTTCGGTGGTTATGACATCCCCTGGCAGAAGCTGATGTGTCAGCCTCATGCTTCTCAAGACAGACTGGGCCTTGTTCTGTCACAGTCTTCTGAACAGGCTTTCCCTAGGAGTTTCCAAAGACGCAAGCCCCAGGTCCTCTCTCCATCTCAAACCTGGTGTAAGAGGCTCTGTCATTGCTCACAGGGCAGGGTGCAGGGCCCAGGGCCTACCCTCCAATCTGAATGGTTGGGGCCTCAGCTCTACCAAGCTTGGTCTCCTGGGTACACTGTGTTTGGAGATACTGAAGGACAGTTACTCAAGAATAGTTTCCCTTGTAGTTAGGCAGATACCGTTGGAGACTTCCTCACCTTATGGGACATAAGTGAACCCAGAATCTTTCCTTCTAGAAATAAAGATGTCCTGCTGGTGTAGGAGGGTCTGCAGCCCATGCACAGCAATCCATGTTAGAGAAGGAACAATGTTACCATGGCCACAAAAGGCTATGAACACTTTGGCCAAAAGATTGCCAGAGGCAAAGGCGCTGTGGCTGGACAGAGCATAGCGGGTGTGTCAGTCACTTCTCTTCACTGTGATAAAAACAAACAAGCAAGCAAGAAAGTAAGCAAAAAGCCTAGCAATGGGGAGCTCATGGTAGTGAGGGAACCTTGTGGTTGGGAGACTGGGGAGATCGGCTCACGCCTAGGTCTGGGTTCTTCCTCAAAGCCCATTCCTAGTGACCCATTCCCTCTCATCTAAAAGGTTCTGCAGCCTCTCAGAACAGCACCGCCAGCCGAGGACCAAGTGTTCCAACTTGAGCCCACAGGATGACGGGGACATTGCACGGCCTAACCAGGGCAGCTAAGAACAAAGAGAAGCCCTGTGTCACTGGGCGCAGGAAAGGGGGTGTCATGTGACATTCTAGCAGAGTGAGGCGGGGATCCAGATGGTGCAGGGCTTTGTAAGTCTCACCAATGAGTTTTATCTGTGTACTAAGAACAAGGGGAAACACTGACATTTCCCTATGCAGAGCTCTGTGTGGCTCAGCAAGCAGACAAGGAGGCATATTCATAGGTGCAAACCCTGCCAGACCTCAGCAGAGGGAACCACCATCATGGCGAGCTCCGTCCTGGACAGTGAGCATCTCTCTCAGGGGTTTTAATTGCTATCTAAGCTCCTCAGGTGTTCTATTGATAGCACATGCAGATCATGAGCAATCAAACATCTTTTCCATAAAGCCAACACCTGCAGACAATACAAATGCCAAGGCCTAGGCAGCCCTTCACCCAACAGTGCACAAAACAACATATTTAAACATAACTAAAAATAAACTTCTACAACTTTTCTCCCTCTCCCTCTCCCCTCCCTCTCCCCCGCCCCCCCACCCCGTGTGTATGTGTATGTATGTGTGTGGTGTGACTAGGTTTGTGTCCTTTGAAAACCACACATCTGCACTGTGGGGAACACACTGGATAGGTCCACAATGGACTCAAAGCGAAGCCGTTACATGGCTACTGAAGCAGAGCGGATGGGAGATGATACTGAAGTAGAGGAGAGTCAGAGCTGGAGATGGGTTTAGGAACTCAAAGTGGCAGGACCTGGAAATTTTTATAGAAACAGAGGGACTGAGGGATGAAGGGAGTAAGGAAGGGAAGAAGAAGGGCTGGGAAAAGGGAGAGAAGGAATAAAGGGAAGTAGAGTCTTGCTTTCTGCATCGGGGAGCCAGGAAACCCTGGGCATTCCTTATTTGTCTCATCGCTGTAACGTTCCTGGGAGTTTTTTCAAAGGGACTCCTCTCCTCTCCTCCCCACCCAACCCCCCAGCCCATCTCTCTTGAACTTCCTTTTCTCTGCAGTTTCCCATAATGCCCTGCTATGTGTCTGGGTGCTGTTTGCTTATGTCACAAGTGACCCAGTTCCTGATGGTGTCCCAGGTTTCATTGACCTCTGTGGTCAAAGTAGCACGCTGAGTCAGGAGAGGAGGTGCATGCCTTTAACCACAGAAAAGGCAGGAGCCAGGGCAGGGGCCAGGGCAGGGGCAGGGGTAGGGGCAGGGCCAGGGGAAGGGGCAGGGCCAGGTTCAAGACT